>JAGVVM010006397.1:0-19766 GCA_019149425.1 Psidium friedrichsthalianum
CAGTTCTAAACCTTTTAATTTTACCAATTGAATCCTAACATTTTCACATTTTGCCAATTAAGTCTATCCAGTTATTTTAAAACCGGAAATCATGGTCGCTGATTGTCCTACAGGCCGACGAGGGTTCCCAGCCCTAATCGATTACTAGTGAGGCCATCGCGGGTGAGGAAAGCCTCGCCCGTTGCCCACGATGTCCTTGCCTAAGCAGGCGAGGGTCGCTAGGCTCTCGCTCGGGGTCAGGGATGGCGTCCGCCGCTAGCCTTGCCGGCCTCACCCAGTGGCCGGTGAGGACTTGGCAACCCTCAACAGCCACTAGATAGCCGAAGTTCACTTCGGAGGTTTCCGGCCAAATGGCCTGATGAATTCGATTGGCAAAACGTGAAAATATTTAGAACTCAATTGTTAAATTTTTTTTTAAAAAAAATAAGGACTATTTGATAAAAAGTGCATATATTAGGACTCTTCGATATTTTTTTTTTTCATGGTCGCCGGCGCCGGCGCATGAATAGAAACCTGGAAATATAAAAAATGGATAAGGGAAAAGAGAATCGTTACACGCAATGAGGATCGGCAGGACAATGCCGAGTCTGATTTGCTACTGCATAAGTCAATAATAATTCCTGGATACATTCAATAATCGTTTGATAAAAGTGCCGCTAAGTGCTTGTCTATGTCTCACTCGTCCCATCTCTGGAAACTCTTTTTCCTTACACTGTGTTAGGATTAGGCCGCGTGACGATTCAGTGCACAATAACGTGTTTTTCAAGTGTCGTCCAAGTTGTGCCCAGTTAATTTCCCTAGAATCATCGATTACGAAGTTGAAGGCTTTTCCACCGTTACTTTCCTTTTCCCCTTTTTACTAGCTGATTTCTCTTGTTCTAATGTCCCGCAACGTACCAAACGAGGACGGAAAGCACTGTTTGAATTGATTCCACGAAAAAGTTAGCCACGTAATCGACTCTAGGCCCGTTTAGTTCGCCTTTGGAAGAAGTCTTTGCAAAGGCCCTTTTGGTTCAGCATTTGAAATGAGCTTTGGGGCTCTAAAGTCCCTTGGCCAAATGCAAATAGTGTTTGGGACTTTTGACTCACTTGGGGAGATGCAATTGCATCTCAAATGCTCTCTAAAGGCCTTTAGCTCAAAGTACCTCTTGAGGTACTTTGGGAAGTTGCATTTCCAAATGCTGCTACAACTTTTTTTTAATCTTTTTATTTTCTTTCTCTTTTTTCTTTTGAGAAATTAATTAAAATAAAAATAATTTTTTCAAAAATCAATAAATGAAATGAAAATAATTAAATAAAATTGAATGTAAACATAATTAATTTTTAATTTTAAAAATAAAAAATATTTTTAATAAAATAATGAGGGTTTAAAAGCCCCAAATAATAGGTGAAAGCCTCGCCCCTTGCCCACGATGTTTGACCAATCCATGAGGGTGCTAGGCTCGCTAAGTCAAAAGGGCGTCCGCCGCTAGCCTTGCCGGCCTCAAAAGTGGCCGGTGAGGACTTGGCAACCCTCATTAGATAAAAGTTCACTTCGGAGGTTTCCTAAAAAAAATGGCCTGATGAATTCGATAAAACGTGAAAATATTTAGAACTCAATTGTTAAATTTTTTTTTTAAATAATAAGGGACTGGAAAAATAAAAAATTAATAAATAATTTTTTTTTTCAAAATTTTTTTTTAAAATAATGATGAGAAAATCGAAATAATAAAAAAATAATATAAAAAAAGAGAATCGTTACACGCAATGAGGATCGGCAGGAACAATGCCGAGTCTGATTTGCTACTGCGTAAGTCAATGATAATTCTTCTATACATTCAATAATCGTTTGATAAAAGTTCCCCTAAGTGCTTGTCTATGTCTCACTCGTCCCATCTTTAAAAACTCTTTTTCCTCACGCTGTGTTAGGATTAGGCCGCGTGACGATTCAGTGCACAATAACGTTTTTTCGAAAAGTTGTGCCCAATTTGAAATCATCTTAAAAATTGAATCATTTACCACCGTAGTTTTTACCACCTTTTTACTACGTTTCTCTTGTTCTAAATGCACTTACCAAACAAGGGACCAAACACTATTTGAATTGATTCCGCGGAAAAAGTCGGCAGCAATCGACTCTAGGCCCGTTTAGTTCCGCTTTGGGAGAATGTCTTTGGCAAAATGCAAAGGCATTTCCGCTAAAGGGATTTTCCGAAATGCGGGTAGTGTTTTGGTAAAATGTATTGTAAAAATGAATTAGGATACAGTTTTGATTAAAAGGGTGTTTGGAAAAATCACACTTTGCAAAGCATTTTCAATTTTAGTTAGGGCAAAAAAAAGGGGAAACTCAAAACCAACTAAGGCTGACGAGACTTCGGTGAGGCCAAGGTCGCGCGACCTCAGGCGAGGCTGGCAGCGACTTGCCGACTGCTCACACGGTGGTTCGTCGGCCACCGACTAGTGGTTGAGGACTTCACCGGGAAAAGCTAGGTTTTTCAAGGTCATATTCGTAAGTGTAGAGAAGGTAAAATTGAAAGGAAAAAAAAGAGAGAGACTATTTGCATTCAGGAAATGAAACATTCCAAAGTGATTTCGAACCTATATTGGGCTGAAGACCTTTAGAGACTTTGGAAATACATTCGTATTTTTCGAAATCTGTCCAAAAAAATTGCCAAGCGCCATTTGCACTTGGCCTAGGGATTCTAGGGCCCAATAACCCCTTGCAAATGCTGAACCAAACGGAGCCTCTATTGGCTCTCGAGAATTGCGGTTTCGGAGCGAGATAAACCTACGTAACATCTTATGGTCAGATTAAGAGAAACTTATCCCCTCTTGAACTCCTTATTGTCGATACGAGAACATTCGAAAAACCATGGCATAAATGGACTTACTCCCAAAATTAGTAGGAACGTAATCAACCGATCACTAGGAATTCTAGATAGGATACAAAAAGCTGCTTAAATATTGATACCAGCGTAGCGGGTAATTAATATTCAGACCCTAGTTCAGACAGAGTCCGCGAGATCATATCCGTGTATTGAGGTGTCGATCTATCTAACATCGTTCTTAGCGTCGGCGATGGCCATCGGCGCTCCGAATTCGCGGATCGTGAGACGTTCAGGAAGAAAATCTCCGAGTCACGATCGATTCCCATCTACTCCCGGCCTCACGAAGCACTCGGTACAGCAAAAATGTTTAGGGCAATGCAAGCACATCATGCATCTCTGTCTTAACCCTTTTGGAAAAACTCAAGCGATCGGCGGCGGCGGCATTCGGCTAAGTCCTACCTTTGGACCCGCCCCTCCAAAAACGGGTCAAGTCAACCCGCCACTTGCATTTGTTTTTTCCGCCCGCCGAATCGATCAAGAAATGTTCGTTCTTTTGTCGGCGTGGATCGGGTCCAAAAATAATTTGGCATTTTGGTCAAAGTATTCGTTCATTGGAAAAAGGACTTTTGAAGGGAAAAAACGGGTGCCACTCAAATTGCAGATGTCCCGCTCGCTCTGCCTGCGAGTTTGCTTTCAGTGTCGAACGAAACGAACGGCTTCTGAGTTTACATTGCCGAATTCTTCTTGGCGTCTTCGCTTGGATTAAGACAAACTGGAAAGAATATCTTTTTTTTTTTTTCATTTATACATATTGTATGCACTCGTGCGTTCCTCCGGGGTAAACAATTTCGAGGGAAGAATTATAAAAAAAAAAAAGTCATAAATCTATTGTAATTGTGTCAATTCAATTTTAGATTTTTTTTTGCCAATTCAACCCTATACGTTTTATATTTTTTGTCAATTCAATCCATTCTGACGTGAGATTTTCGTTTGTCGCAATCTTTTTTTTAATATCAATTTTATTTAAATTAAATCAAAAAATTAAAGTAATTTTTTTTAAAGAAAGAGAAGCAGGCAGTAATGGTTGCAAGCCCCATCGCCCCAACATTGCCGAGAAGGGCCAACCAAGGTGGGGGATGGCCGATGACCCTCATCAACCGCTGTTGAGGGAAGCGAGCCGCGACCCCTGCTAGTCATCCCCCACCCTCGCCCTATTTTTTAATAAAAAAATTTGCCTAATTTTTTTGTATTTAATTTAAATATAATTGATATTAAAAAAATCAGATTTACACAAAAAAAAAAGTCCACGTCAAAATGGGCTGAATTAGCAAAAAGAAAATGTTTATGACTGAATTGATACAATTGCAATAGATATTTTTGGTAATTTTCAACTATTTTGAGTTGTGTACAATTGGAATGCATGTTTTGGATCAAGTGTCCATTAAATTATATCTTATTTCATATGGAAATTCCTAGATTGAACAAAATGGAGAGAGAATCTTTAGTTCGTATTTAATTAAGATTATGGCCTCGATAATGGTTTGAAAAATCTTAATTGTCGTTGTTATATGGTATAGGAAAACTTTCTTTGTAACTAAAAATGTTGGTGTAATATTAAGAGGAAATATTGAAACATTCCGAGGAAATGCTTAAAAAGAAGAAAAAAAAACCCATTAAAGCTAGTGTTTTATCTTTTTTTTTTTTTGGGCGGTGTTCATGGTGTTGAATTGGGCAATTACAAATCCTAATTTGAAGCAAAATGAGGACGATTAATCCCTTGAGAGTTACAATTTCACGTGTCATTTTTAAAAAGAGTTAATACCACTAAAAATCTCAAATTGGTACACCTGTGACAAATTAATCTCAAATTATTTTTTGACCATGAAAAACCCCAAGCTGAAACACTTATGACAAATTTACCCGAAACTATTTTTTTAACCATAAAAATCCGAAACTGGAATATTGGTAATTATTTTTTTATCACAAAAAAATCATAAACCGGTACATCTGTGATAAATTTACTTTCCGTTAGTTTCGGTTAAATTGGATTAATACAAAAAAAAAAATTAAAATAATACACTTGTTACTAACATGGAGTAAATATATAAAACTGATACGCCCGTTAACTACCATGTGCTATCCAACTTAGCAATTTGACAATAAAATTTAATGAAAACTAACAAAGAGTAAATTTATCGTAAGTGTAACAGTTTATGATAAATTTGTCACAAGTGTATCAGTTTGAGGGTTTTTTTGTGGATAAAAAATAATTTAAGGTAAATTATAACAGACGTATGAATTTAAGATTTTTCAAGGTATTAACCTTTTAAAGAGTTTGTCATTATATATTTATTCAGACAAGATGTCATCATCAATCATGATAATAATTGGAGGACAGCCCAATCACCAACGGGCCCAGAAAGGAAAAGCATTATTGCAACAAAATGCGTAAATGCTGATTCATGTCAATAAATTTCGTTATTTTGCTTGCATCTTTCTAAACGTGTTAGTAAATCAGTGAGTTGTACGTACTCCTCCTCTTTAACCACATCGTTTTCTATTTCATTCGGTTGCAGAGGTAGAAGCTGGGTATGGTGTTACACGTCAAAAACCTTTAGGCTAGAATTTCGACTTGAACCATGGCAAGTCCTGAGTCCTTAAATTTGTTGAAGAACGACATGGATTATATTTTATATCTTAATAAGGCCAAAAAAAAAAATGTTAACGAAGTAAGCTTCTGCTGATTCACAAGGTCGATCTTGTTTCGTATCGCTTTCTTTTCTTGTGGGAGAAAAGATTTTTACTCAAGCTTACACGACAGATGAGGATGGACGAAATGGAAGATACTTGTCACTGGCTTCAAATCCCATGTCTTAATCAGATGATAAGGTGCAATTAGACAAAAAAATAATCTTCCAAGATACACCAATGTTGATTAACCCTGTCTTCCGATTTTAGGTAATGGACTCCTGATCTGCAATTCTCTGAACGGCACGTCCGAAGAGAGAATGACCCCTTTTAGGTTATCTCCCATGATCCGACGAGTTCAAGCAAATTATTTGGACATATGAAGTACGTCTTCTGATGGCGTATTGGTGGGGAAAAATTATCCAAAAATTTCTAAAACTTATTGAATTTTTGCCAATTTAGTCCTAAACCTTTTAATTTTGTCAATTGAGTCTTAAACATTTTTAAGTTTTGTCAATTCGGTTTATCCAGCCAATTTTGGCTGGAAATCGCTGACGTAGATGCGGACTATGCTATGTCGCACAACCAATGTTGACGTGGTTAATATTTAATAATATTTAATGTTCTTTTCAAATTTTATTTTATTTTATTTTTTCTTTTCTTGTGTTTTCCTTTTTACTTTTTTCTTTTTCTCCCCTTGGCTATCGCTGGGCCTCGTCAATGGCTGAGGACATCGCTAACCTCAGTAGAGGGCCGCCCTCGCCTGATCTAGGACTAAAACAACATGAAAATATTTAGTACTTAATTGAAAAAATTAAAAGGTTTATGAATGAATTGACAATAATGGGTTTATGACTTTTTGGATAATTTTTTCATGTTGGAGGCTTGACTGGAGATTAGTTTAGTCTAAGACAAGCTCCAAATAAAAAAGTGCAGGTTGGTGGATGAGTGCAGCTAGTAGTGATAGGATTTGCCATAATATATGACCAATTGACTGAAAAAGCATTACTTGAAGAGTCGAGTAACCTGGATATCAATCCTTTCACGGAATTGATTGAATTAGATTGATGAGAGGGCAGTTAACATCTTCTCTCCGTAACTCCTGGTCCGTGTCTTCAGACATCGTTTACTTGCAAGATTTGTACTTGTGGCTGTTATATAGAAGCACTAACTCAAGAGCATTTCACCAACAGCCTCCGACAACCTAAAAGACTTAAGAGTTTTAGCATAAATTCTTGTTGCTGTCATAGAGGAGAGAGGATGGAGATTGCAGTCGAAATAACCTCCAGAGACACCGTCAAACCATCTTCTCCGACCCCGGACCACCTCCGCCACTACCAGCTCTCGTTCCTCGACCAAATCTCCCCGCCGGTCTATAACCCCTATGTCCTGTTCTACACCCCACAAAATGAAGGTGATCAATTCAACATAGATGTCATATCCAGCAAGCTCAAAGCTTCCTTATCTTGCATCCTCGCGCATTTCTACCCTTTTGCAGGCCGCCTCCAAGGCAACGTCTCAGTCGAATGTGACGACGAGGGAGTGCCCTACTCTGAAGCCATCGTCAAGTGCCGAGTTTCCGACATTACTGAGAATCCGGACCCGACAGAGCTAAGGAAGTTGGTTCCTTTCGCTCTTGATGCCATCAGCGAAACCACCCTAGGTGTCCAGTTTAATAGATTCGATTGCGGTGGGATCGCCGTAGGATTATGCATGTCACACAAGATATCGGATGGGCTGTCGGTGGTCACTTTCGTCAAAATGTGGGCCGCCGTCTGTCGCGGAGAAGAGATCCTAGCGCCTCCTCAATTCGCCTCAGCCGAGCTGTTCCCGCCCAAGAACATATCGGGGTACGAACCGAGTATAGGGATTACCAGTGACAACATAGCTACCAAGAGATTCATTTTCAAAACCGATAAGATAGAGACACTGAAAGCTAGGTATTCCAAAGAAATGGACCTGGACCAAAATCGAAGACCTTCGCGCGTCGAGGCTTTATCGGCCTTCATCTGGAGCCGCTTTGCCCGGTCTACCACGGTCTATTCTGAACCTAGCAAGACATGCGTCGTCCTTCACGCGGTGAACTTGCGGACCAGGTTCGACCCTCCGTTACCGCCCCATTCCTTCGGGAACTTCTACCGCGTGGCGATGACTTTCTTGCCCATGGACTCAGGGGAGGAGTGCTACGGGCTCGTGGCTAAAATGAGAGAGACGGTGAGTAGAATCGACAAGGGGTATGTGGAAAAGCTCCGCGAAGGGGACGAGCACCTGAACTTCATCAAGCGGACTGCCGAGGTGTTCCTCAAAGGAAAGCTGTTGACCATGAACTTCACCAGCTTGTGCGGGTTCCCAGTGTACGAGTCCGATTTCGGCTGGGGCAACCCAACATGGTTTGGGTCACCAGCCCTAACTTTCCAAAACCTTGTGGTCTTTGTGGACACCAAGTCAGGTGATGGTGTGGAGGCATATATAAGCTTGAAGGTTGAAGACATGGCTGCTTTGGAAAGTGACGAGGAGTTCATGGAATTTGTGATTTCTCCAGGAAAGGAACACTTTTCAGAGTGAATGATGTAGAGTTTTTATACTTAATTTGAGATCTGAATAAACAGAGAGTTGCGGTCTCTCTCTTGAAATTTATCTACCTTAATACTCTCTCCTCAATGAAATGGCCAAAGATAAGTTTTCTATGGTTCATTTACCACTGCGATCAGACTTAAACGTTATAACCACATCGCTAGAAGAAGATTATGATATCTGAAGAATTTCCGGCTTGTTATAAAAACCGCGCATCTACGAATATAAGAAGTGCTAAGAAAGTTCCCAATCTAGACCGGCAGATTACTAGTTGAACAGTGCTCCAATAACTCTAGAGAATATCTCATCAGAACTCCACGATTCGAACTTCAGTGAGCACAAAATGCCAGAGAAGGAGATTGTGTTTAATACGCTGAGGCGGCCATCCAAACCCTTCTGAAGAAGGTAATTTAAGGGAAGAAACCCTAATAGTATATCTGGCTCTGGCCATTGGAGAATCTCGGTGAAGCCGGAAAGTTGCACGATCATACGAGCTTCGAAGCATTCGAGACCGTCGTTGCTCCAGTCGACATAGACGTTTTCAAGGACTTTTGGCGAGCGGTGATGGAGTAGGTTAGAGTTTCTAATCTATAGCGAAGTCTCCAGCCAACGAGAAAGAATTTCCACGTTGATTCGTTGGGCCGGCGTCATCAATGGTTCTGAAGAAGAGTCTCAAATGTAACAGGGCGAATCGGTCGAGCAAGGTACAGCTCGCGGTGTTTGAGATGGTGGCCGGGGGCTCGCAAAGAAAGCTTAACGGTAACTCCAAAAAACAACGTCTGATCTCCATTTCTGGCTGTTCTAAGCTTTGGAATATATATGGTACGAAGGAGAATGCCACCACAGAAATCACATCTTGAAAACTTAACCGGTAACTCAGGCACCTCTAAGTTACCATCAACATCTTAACTACCAAAGCATAAATTAGTTTACGAGTCACCAATAAGCTTTCGACGTTATGCATTTACCAAAAGTTACTTCCTGTCATTCTCATGTTGATGATATGATCGTAAAAGAGCGACTATATGAAATGACATTGAGTTTGTTCGTAGTTTTGCAGATTTTTTTCACTGGTATTTAAAAAAAGGAAAAAAATTGACAGATTCGAAACTATTTGATAAATAAAGATCACTAACTCATTAAAAAATTGGCAAATTTGCTGAGATGTGGTTCATACTACCCTACGATAGGAAAGCACGGGGGTCCCACTCATGAATAGCCGTTACTTTATATAATCTTTTTCTTTTGTAATTGAGGGATGTAACGAAATATATGATGTGCAAATTATAGTGGAATCCCCTACGTAATCCTAGTTTAAGGGTTAACCAAGAAAAAATCTCGTGTCTTAATTTCTGTTTCTCGCTTTACATTTTACTTCGACTTCATTGTGCGCTAGATCCTAACAAAATTAAAGAAAATAATGAGAATTTGGTTGACTGTTGCTTCTTTCTTCTGGGTTGTAGAAATCCAGAAGGAACTGTAGAAGCACCAGACGATTTATCAATCTGATCCACAATGTTTACCGCCACAGAAGTCAAATTATATCCAACTTTAAAACAGTAGATCAACCATTTCTTGAATTTAATCATTCCTATTCTTTTCTTTTAGTTCTTGCTCAGTTTTTCAAACCTCTAACCTGCTCCCACCTCCCTCCCCACTGTTTGGTAAGCAAATATTCTCTCACCCCACTTGAGCTTAAACCATCAAATTCTTAAATTGGATGAAATGTGAACGAGAGCAATCTAATGAGGTTCAATTTAGGTCTCCCACTTTAGACAAAAATGACTTTCACTGAACTCTATATGAATGAAGCCATCTGAGTTTTCACAAACCAAAAACATTCTAATTGCCCATATCAGCATATCGGCTCCTCAACCCACTGCCCATTGCAAAGTTCTAGCAATCAAAAAAAGAGATTCGGGTGATTTTGAAGGAGACAATCAAACCATCATTGGCGGCTCCCGGTCAAGTCCAGACCTACAGATTCTATCGTTTAGATCAGCTAGCTCCTCCATTCTGTGTCCTTATAGTGTTATTCTATTCTGCTCCTGAACCAGACCGATATTTCATTCATGTGAACATCTATGAGAAGCTGAAGACTTCTTTTTCAGAACGTCTCAGGCTCTCAGCTGGTTTTACCCATTGGCTGGTCGGATCAAGGGTGATAAGCACGCTGTTGACCTCCGCCAAGGAGCAGTCTTCATGAGTGCTCGAGTTAATGCTCGCCTCACCAAACTCTTGCAAACCCAGAACTGAAATTAGTACAGCAGCTTCTCCCATTGGATCCATATAGCATAAAATGTGAAAATGCCCTTCTCACTGCCATTCAGCTGAACCTGTTCGACTGTGGCGGGATAGGCATTGGTGTCTTTTATCTCTCACAAAATTGCAGATGGAGCAACGCTTTCGACTTTCCTTAGTTCTTGGGCGGCCATTTCTCGAGGTGCAAGTGAGACGATGGCTCCGTGCCACGTAGAGATTTCCAGGTCCCTGTGCCAAACAATTTGATCAAGAAAGAGAAGATAGTCACAAAGAGGTTCGAGTTTGATTCAGCCAGCTTAGCCGCTTTGAGAACCAAAGCTTCCAGTGGGTTGAGATGTTAAAGTCCTCTTGTTGAAGCAGTGACTGCTCTTATATGCAAAGCTGCCACGAAAGCTAGAACTAAAATACCAGGGAAGAGAGGGGGGGTGCGTGGGTGGGTGGTTCCACGACTGCGGTATTGCATGTGGTAAATTTAAGAGGAAGAATGTGTTGGAAATATGGGAATTATTAATGGGTGAATGGAAAATTGATTCTCAAAGCATATTTTTGAGTTGAAAGTGGGAAGTGAAAAAACACTAGTCCCACATGAAAAAGGAAGAAGGCCTTTGACTGCTTTATATGGAGTTACACTCTTTTGAAGGGTAACTTCATATCACAAGCTCTATGTCTCGCGCGTAGGTGCAGGGAGTGCAAATCCCAGGCTCAGACAAGCTGAAATTTGGGGACCGAAAAGTGGGCCTTGCGACAGGCTCGGTTTTGCTTTCTGCTTTAATTTTTGGCCAACTCAAATAGTCTACTATTCATGCCGTTAAGAAATAAATTTTAGATTCTTTACAAAACGGCTTGTTGATGACAATCAATTGAGTAACGGCCGGTTAAATCCTGCTGTTACGGGCGATTAAATCCTACTGTTACAAATTAATTTTGTAACGGCAAGTAACGGATTCCTCATTTCCGAAATGCCCCTTGCTCTATAAATAAATGGTTTCCCTTCGAAAGTTTGCATAAGCTCAGAAATCTCTCTCTCTTTGCTTTAAGCACTGTTTTCCCGAAATTTGTCCTCTCTTCTTTGAGTTCTTCCCGATAGTGTTCGACACTGGTTTGTTTTGGTTCGCTGAAAGCTTTGAAGTGTTGTCCTCACTTCTTTACTGATGCTTGTTGTATCCTGGGAGGCAGACGTTCGTGGTACCTCAAGTGTGTACTGGAAGAGACGAATCTGCTTTAAGGAAACTGTGTCGAACACAGGCCTCGATGCTCTTTTGTATCGAATTTTTTTTATTCTGTATTTGCAGTTCAATTTCTTTTATTTTATATCTTGTATTATTACGCTAAAGCCATTTTCAATTATCGTAACAGAATGAACCCTCCTCTACCCGATCATTCTTTCGGCAATATCTGGAGATTCGCCATTGCAACCATTAAGGAGCAAGAAGATGAGGCGGAACCGCATGTTTTGGTGGATCACTTAAGGACAGCAATAAGGAAGATCGACTACGAATTCGTGGGGAAACTTCAAGGTGAGGACCGGTTCCACTGGGCCAGTGAATCTATGAAAGAAGTGCGCAAACTGACGTATAAAGGAGACGCGGAGTCCTACAGGTTCAGCAGCTGGGTGAGGTTTCCTTTCACGAGTCTGATTTCGGATGGGGAAAACTAGTCTGGGCGTGCATTAGCAGCGTCCCGATAAAGAACGTGGTGATATTGATGAGCTGTCGATCGGGAAACGGAATAGAGGCCTGGCTGACACTAGATGAACAAGAGATGGCTAAATTTCAAAGAGATACTCTGCTCCTGCAATTTGCTTCTCTGTCCCATAAGTCCCCTAAAATCTAGTACTGTTACCACTGGCCTGGAGTGTTTATGGTATAAATCATCGTAGAACATCTGTGTACATGTAGATCTAGAACCATACTATGCAAGATGTTGATGTCGCTGCATATTTCAGACGATTTATTAGCTTATAATCTAGACTACCCTCTCCATGGATGCATATTTACCTCCACTGTCAGCTCTACGCTAGACCAACATGGCAACAACTCATTTTCCTGGATGCCAGGCCCATTTCCCCCGCTTCAGAGCCGTAGTAGCATTCCTGAACTGAAGTTAACATGGCTTTGAAGGAAGAAGCCAATTTTATGTAATTTTGAATTATCCCCAACTTATGTGCCGAATAAAAATACGTAAAAAGATAAGAAATTATAAAATAAAAAATAAAAAAAAAAGGGCCTAGCCACCGTACGGCCCCATTTTGATAAATATTTTTTTTTTCCTTAATTTTGTAAATATTTTTTGACCCCTTTTGAAAAAAAGCCCCACTCCTGTAGCTTGGAAGTACTGCTCCATCACTCCACAATGTGCTCATTGGAAGCTTTCGATGTAACCCCTTCATGTAATCTTGTAGCCACATGATTTCCTAGGAGGCTTTTGTGATCGCCTGTATCTGCTTCTATCGTCAATAGATCCACTACTTTCTATAGTTCAGATACTTAACTCACTGTTATACCTGCAACTATAAAAAAAAGAAAAAAAACATATCCAGTGGTACATTACCACTATCTCAATCACCCGAGTGAATTGCATTCACATAACCCTTGCATTAAACTTCGTGTTAATTGATGAGAATATGTTATGGAAAGCACGAAGTTTCTCAAAAATACGAGGAATCATGCTATTAGAGCGTTTTTGTAGTCATTTGTCCCATTGTATTCAATTTGAAAGGAAAATCTTCCCCATAGTGTAACTCATCTTTCCGATGAGCTTTTTTGGTTACATTTGTTTTGATTATGCATAACTTCTCGAGAGAAATGCCATGGAACGAACAAAATTTCTCGAAATAGGACCATGCTATTTGCGAATTTCTCTAGCCATTTGTCCTATTACATTCAATTTGAGATAGCAAATCTTCCCGATAATTTAACTCATCTTCCCGGCAACATTTTTTTGCAAAATTTTATGCAAAAACAATGTTTTTACTTCCAACTTCTCGAGATGAAGATCCTCACTGCAACTGTACTCAACAAAACTCTAATTGATATTATTTTCACTACTCGTGAAAATATCTCGACGTAGTCGATCCCTTCTTTTTAAGAAAACCATTTACCACAAGTTTCACATTTTATTTGATACAACTATTTGTTTCATTTTTTTTTATCTTGCACATCCACTTGTTTAGCAAAGTCTTTTACTAGTGGGCAACTTGATTAACTCGCAAATGTTGTTCTAATATAAGAACCTTATCTCTTCCTTCATAACACTCTCCCAGTGCATGTGAGATGTGTCTTTCTTTGCCTTGTCATAAGTCTCTAGCTCTCTCGCATATGTATATAAAACAGGCTCAAAATCATATTAGCTTATGGATAAAAAAAAATTACCTTTGGCTTTTTCACAAGTGTAGACCTTCTCAAGACAAGTACTTCACGGTCATTAATCTATTTGGATCACTGCGTTCCTCTTGAACTACCTGCTCATTGATAATATGTTCATCTTGAACCTCCCCTTGAAATGCACTCTAGTCCGCTGGAACCATCTTAACAGGCATTCTATACAGCTCAACATATTCTGGTTCTATTTCCTTTTCATGCTCTATCTAATGATCCCTGTACATTTTTTTTTAATGGAACATTACATTGCAACTTTGAGCAACTTTGCTATTCTCATAACTCCAAAGCTTATAGCCATACTTATCGCTACCATATTCGATAAGGACGCACTTCTTGGACTTAGCATTAAGCTTCTTCCTATCCTCTCTATCAATCAAAGCATATGTAATATAATCAAAAATTTACATGTGAATAATTAATACTTTTACATGACCATTACTCTTGCGGTATTCTATTCAACACAATAGATGGACTCATGTTGGTCATATAAACAATCGCATCAACTATAGTAACCCATAATTGTAGTGGGGAACCCCGCGTGTAGCATGCATCTCGCATGCTCTAAAGTAGTTTTATTCATCCTTTCGCCTACACCATTCTCTTGAAAAGTTCTAAGAATAGTCTTCAACCCGTATATGCCTTCTCGACTCAAGTATTCTACAAATTCCTTACTTGTGTATTCATCATCATTATCAGACTTCAGAGCTTTAGTTTGATAACTAATCTCTTTTTCTACCATGGTCTTTCATATTTTGAATACCCTGAATACTTCTGATTTTTCTATGTGAGTATAGACCCTTAGTTTTTTTTGTTGCATCATTAATGAAAGTGACAAAATATCTCTTACCACCGGAAAAGTGTTCATGAGCCGATACCCACAATCAAAATGAACTAACTCTAGCTTTCACCATTTATTCTGTTGCACATTCAATTAAAAACTATCTGCTTTTCCTTTTCATAAATGCAACTCTCACAGAAATCCAACTCAACTATCTGCAAACCTGAAGAAACTTTCTTGAGTGTAACTACTTTACATCATTTTCACCAAGATATCCCAAATGATAATTTCAAAGGGTAAACAAATTACCTATAGCCACTGTAGTTGTAACCATATCACTAATATTGTCTCCTTGAAAAAAGAAAAGGGTATCTGTACACTTTTTCTTTGCTACTACTCTTACCCTTACGTTATTTTCCACTCTCCGCACCCAAATGTTGTTACCATACCTTCTCGATCAAGTTTACTAGTTGAGATTAAATTTTTCTTCAACTTGGGAACATGTTTGATTTCACACAAAAATAGATGTCATCCACTCGATATGTTCACAATAACAATTCCTTCTTTCAACAATCAGACACATATGGTCACAGAACCACTTGCCCAAAATCTCCAATAGCCTAATCATCAAATATGTCTCTTTGCGAGGTGTAATGACAAGAAACATCAAAGTCAACAAACCACTTGTCTGTCATGAAGTTAAACTCAACAGATTAATACAAGTTCTCTAGAAGCGTTCATCGCTAACCACATTAGTTCCTCAATTCTCATCCCGCTATTTCTTTTTTTAGGTTTCACGCTAAAATCTCCTATGTCTAGTCTGGTGACAAAACCATCACTCGTCTTTTGTAACCTCTCTCTTTACCCTTGATTGTGACCTGTCACGCCCACTGAATTCTTCTCTACTTTTACTTTTCCTACGGTTCTCCATTGCTAGTGCCGTTGAAGATGTAGATGTCAAAAACTCACCTTCACTTGAGACTTTCCTTCACATTTCTTCATCCACTGTATCATCTTGAGTCAAATCCTCCTTCATGGTCCTTGAATTCCTTGCACTGAGATGTTGTAGTTTTTCAGAAGGGAACATAAAAATAGTAGAGCCTGTGCACTGCGATGTTGTAGTTTTTTGGAAGGGAACATAAAAATAGTAGAGCCTGGAACTTCACATTCAGATTTATGCTTGTGGAGTCCAACTAACCTGTATTAATATGCTCTACCATAGAACCTCTATTAGATAACATCATATTTACTAGCTTCTTTAGCAAAAATATATGATCTGATATGGATGGCTTCTCATAATATTCATTAGAATATCCATAGCTTCTTGTGCATTATTCGCTTTTGAGATGTGGTACCCTATCATTTTCGTGATCCATAGACGAATAGCACCTAACGTCTTTTGATCAAGAATTTTTCATCTCGAATTTGCTGTTAGATCCACTTCCATGATTTCGGGTTTTTAACCCTCAAGTGGCGCATATAAATCTTTTTGATAAAGATAGTCCTCGATTTGGTATTTTCCATCATCCAAAATCTTGTGCGTCAAACTTATCAATTCTAATTTTATCTTCTGCCATATTGTTTGCTTTCAATCAAACTTCACAAAAATCCCTCGATGTTCTTGATTTTCTAACTCAGGTTCTTATACTAGTTGTTAGGAATCACATGCTGATTTTAGAAAAATAACCCAAACAAACAATCCACACTAATAGAATATAATAATAAAAGAATAGAATCGGAAGAACGCACTAGAGAATTTATTATCGAAGTTCACCCAAACTTGAGCTACGTATCTGCGCAGAGGAACTCTACAAATCTACTAGACTTTGAAGAAAGTAGAAATACAGTAATAATCATCTCTGAAGATCATGGTACAAAGAGATTGAGAACACTTAAAAAGCTGTCACGACCTCTCCTTTTCTTTTCTCTCTATTCACTATTTTTTATGCTTCTTTTTTATGCTATTGATGGCTACTACCTATACTTCCCTAATAGACGAGGTATAGCTTCTCATCACGCGGTTCACCAACTTGATCTTCCGTGGGAACCACATGTCCAAATAGGCCAGAAAAACAGGTACGAAATAAACACGGGAAAAGAACAAAAGAAAAGCATAGCCTGGGAAAGTCGTCTCTTGACTTTTTCTAAAGTATTCGCCCTCTCCCTTCACGAGAAGGGGTGTTACTATTCATATATTCGGCAAGAATGATTTGATGGAAGGGATAATCTCATATATCCTCACCTAAGATTAGCCGAACATGCTTGTCCGAGTGATTAGGAGCGAATCTATACGTTAAAAGCACGTGTTATCACTTTCCATGATGAAAGATAGGACCGTTCCAACTAAGCTAGACAAGATATTTAATCTATCGGCCCAGGGGTACTGATCCATAGTCTATAGCGTCGCGGTTTGAGCACAAGAAACCTCACCAACGATTGATTGTCTACACCAACGGACAATTTGAGTAAATTATGCTTATTCGTCATCCAGTCGACTCCTTTATGCCAATGATGGAACTCATTTATAATGAACATTCATCTTTATCTGTTATGTGTAATTCACGCACAAAAGTTTGAAATTTTATTTCAATCTAACCGTGCTTCGAAGTCAATTTTCGTCAAACCCTGCGACGGCTTCACAACTCCCTAAACTATCATTTTCATGTAAATCCATGGCTTAATAACTCTTCAATCGAGCCCCACAGTTCATAATTCACGTAATTCCAAATTTAAGGTCTACTTTGGAGAATTACTTCGATTAGACAAATGAAGGACTTGAATTCTTAAGGGGCGCTAATGAAAGGGCGTTAATTTGACTCGTCGAGATATGCGAGGTGTGTATGCTCGTAAATTCCCATCTCTGCTTTCTCTTTCCTCTCTTCTTCTTTCCTCACTCTCTCTCTCTCCTTTCTTTTAAGTTCCTTCCTTTCTTGAGTCAAACGCGAGATGTCAATAATGGGCTTCAGCTGGTGGCCATCTGTCCAACGATCTATAAATTAATTAACTAACATAAGACTCCAGCAAATAATTCCAATAAGAGCTGTCTGTGTTGCCTCGTCAAAGTAGATTCAATCTTCCTTTCGTAGCCTATAAGCAACAACTAAACTTAATTTCACTAGTCGAACAATAAACAAAAGTTAATCACAACCTGTTCACTAAAACTTTGGTTGTTACAATATTCATTCCTTAGGCCAGCAACATCGATGGTGTGGAAGAAGAGAATCAAATGTAGTGAAGAGAATCGATCAAACAAGGTACAGCTCCATTGTCTCTAACAATAAACATAATGGAGAGAATCGATCAAACAAGGTACAATTCCGCTGTCTGATGGAATCTTGTTAATGATAATTGAGAGTTGATTCCTTTTGTCTCGATAAAATAACTCAATAAAGAAGTTGGTAAATGTACATGGAAAAATTACAAAAAAAAAAATTAAACCTATTACATTTGAGTAAATCCAATCCTCGCCTGCATCCCTTTTGCACCTCTCCTCCAATTCTGGGCAACCAAAGATGTTTAGGTGAGTAAGGGATGCAAGCCTTCGCATTCCTTCAGTTAATGATGTCAATGAGGGGCAATCGAAAATCATAAGCTGTTGAAGTGATTGAAGGCCCTCCATCTGCTCTAGTAATGCCTTCAAATTGAAGCAATTGGAAATTTGGAGACCCTCGAGGTTGCGGAGCTGCAGAAGCCACCATGGGAAAGATTCTAGTTTGGGATGGTGATAGATGCTGACAAAGCGGAGACTATGAAGTCCATTGCACTTAAAAGGATTAGTCAACAGAAAATATTCTGCATTGTTCGTAATAATAATGTATTCTTAAATATTTTCTCCAATGATGACAAAAAATATTTGCTTATTTTCAAGGAAAATTTTCCAAATCGTTATAAAAAAATGAAAAAGAGAAAAGAAAAGGAAAGCTTGCAAGAAAAGATATGGCATTCAAGGGGTTGCGCAACCCTAGGCGGTCGAGGACTGCAGGTGCTAGATCTGGCTCACCGGAGGCCTTAGCCCTATGGTTTGATTTCTCCCTTTTTATTTTTCAAATAAAAAATGATTAAGGTAGCAAACAAGATGAGAGGCAAAATCAAAATTTTAAAAAATTGGTAAGGGTAATTTTGGAAGAAAAAATCCTAGGCCAACGTTTGGCCAAATGCTGAAAGCTCAATGCTTACCCCTACTAACATTAAGCATTGGGCTTTCAGCCTTCTCAAAGTCAGCTTTTATCCCAAAACCCCTTTGGAATGTTTGCCAAAAGCCCATATTTTTCTCAAGGGACTATGCGGTCCCAATGGAGTTTTAGGAAAGCTAAACCAAATGCACTAATCCTTGGCTTTGTCCCAATAGATGAGGGTAGTTTTTGAAGAAAAAATTCTCGGCCAGCATTTGGCCAAATGTTGAAAAATCAATGCTTGTCCTTACCAGCATTGGGGTTTAGCCTTCTCAAGGGCAGCTTTTAGCCCAAAGTTCCTTGGAAATGGTTGCCAAATGCCCCATATTTTTCTCAAGAGACTTTGCAGTCCGAATGGGGTTTTAGAAAGCTATACCAAACGCACTAATCGTTAATGTGTTTATTCTTACTAGGTGTTTCAAACCCTTAACTGCTCCCCATTCCTCCACATTGGTTGGTTGGCAAAAATACTCTCCCTAATTCAGACAGCAGATCAAATCCATAGAGAGAAAACTCGCCAACTTCTTAGACGTCACCTTTTGCGTTTACTTGCATTTGCCTTTAATTTCGAGGCAGTCCATCTCTAGGGGGAAAGGATGGATATAAGTCTATCCGCCACAAAAAGAAAACAAAAAACAAACGAAGCAAAGATTTGCTTGTGGCGTTATAAAACACAGACTCGAGAAGCTATCAACAACAGACTACGATAAACACCCTAAAAGAACGAGAGTTTAGCAATGAGGTCTTGCTGCTTCATAGAGGAGAGATGTGAAGTGCTTGCAGTGAAATAACTTCAGAGAGACCGTACAAACTTCTTCGACCCCGGACCACATCCGCGAATACCGACTATCAGTCTCGACCAACAATCTCCCCGCCGGTATCTATCCCCTTGTCTCTTTAACCCCATAAAATGAAGGTGATCAAATTCAACATAGATGCATCTCAGGCACCTCAAAGCTTCATTATATGCATCCCACGCATTCTACCCCTTGACGGGCAGCATCAGAGGCAAAGTCCAGTTCTAGAATGTGACAATGGGGAGTGCCATACTCAAAGCCATCGCCAAGTGCCAAGTTCCAAGTTACTGAGATTCGGACCGACAGAGAAA
>JAGVVM010006398.1:0-28295 GCA_019149425.1 Psidium friedrichsthalianum
GGTGATGCAAAATGAGACAGATTTTCAAAGGAAAATGGGCCATGCCAACCGTCCCCCAATTCTGACGGTGGGACGGTCAAATTTCCACCACAATTCTGAATTCGTATTTTGGAACAAAATTCATGTAATCTTTTTATTTGGCCGAAAAATAATATCTATTATTTAAAAGTTGCAATTTATTATTTGAATATTATCAAGTGAGTATATTTCATTAAATTTTTTATTGTGCGGGGGAAGAGGGAGGAGGAAAAGAAGGAGGGATAATTAGAGTTTTAGGGCATTTGGGAGGAGTGAAGAGAGTGATGCGGTGGAATGAAAATGGCATTTTATTGAATAAGTGGACAAAGATCATTTTGGTGAGAGATATGAGTTGACATTCAGTAATTGAGAAAAATGTGATGCAAAATATAGATTTTCAAAGGAAATGGCCATGCTGACCGCCCCACCCATTCTGACGGTGGGACGGTCAAATTTCCACCACAATTCTGAATTCATATTTTCGAAATAAAAACTATGTAATCTTTTTATTGGCTGAAAAATAATATCTACTGTCTAAAAGTTGCAATTATTATTTAAATATTATCAAGTGAATGTATTTCATTACAATCTTTGATTGTGCATGCCCTCTTGTAATTTATTTTTTAATTTTAGATTACAATTAAAAACATAAGGAAATCGATGAAATCGGATCAACAAGTGACCCAGTTTCACCAGTCAGATTTGTGGTGGAAATTTGACCATCCCACTGTCAGAATTGGTGGGACGGCAGCATTAGCCATTTCCATTTTCAAAAAGTGAGGATCCATATTATGGTATAGGCGCAGAAACGAGAATGATAACCATAATGTTCCCAAAACCAGAAATAAAGTGAAGACGACATGATATGAGCCGACCGGCAATGGCATTTACAAAACGTGGCTCAAATCTTAGAGACGACCGGCCTGCATGGCCAATGGTCCTCAATAATGGTGATTTTTGAAAATCCAAGCTGAAGCAAATGGCTAGTAGTTAGATGTCTATCGCGAGGGCATGGCCTATTGATGGGTCGCCACACATCATAAGAACAAGGGGGGGACAAGCACACTCGAAAAGTAAGCTAGATCTTCTTCTGACTCTAATGCCGAGCTCATGGCCGAAAACATTGCGCGATTCGGAGGCATAGTACGCGAGTAATTGTCATTGTATCCGAGAAACTATAGTAAGAAATGGCCTACTTACTTGCATTAAATTAATTTGAATCAAAAATTCTCGGCCAAACATTCATTTTTTTTAAAAAAAAAAATAATTCTTGAAATTCTCATCCTTCATCTAACTTTAAAAAGTTAACTTCATGGAGATTAACAAAAGACCAATCCCATTCGTTCCCCTGTGTTAAGACATGAAAGCATCTAAAGGACCATTCACTGTCGTTGGAGTTAAAGTGGACGTTGGAAAGGGGACCAAGGGAAAACTCCATGAAAGAGGAGGTGGGTCTAGTAAAAACTGACATGAGTACGACATGATTTATCTTCGGACCACTTATTAAACAAACAAAATAAAAAAGAATTTTAACCTATTATTCAAAGCAAAATAGAGAAAAAAAAAAAAAACTGCATCGGTCAGCCACGAAACGACTACCACTTGCTCTTGGTCAACTTTCAATCACCTCATTTACCTATCTTAGAGAAATAATTGAGGCGAGGTGTCCAACATTGTCAATCGTGTTGATTTCGTAATCTCCGTTGACTTTTGAGTGTTCGGAGGGACCTAAGATTACCCAGATGCTCTTTGCGCAAGCAAGCTCAATTCAAGAACTATATAGTGGCAATTTTTTTTTTTTATCTCGGGAGTTAGGTTTATTTACCATTTAATAGCATGCATGCACATGCGTTGCATGTTCGCAAAGAAAGCCGTGTTCGAAAGTTTAAGTAAAATCGCGTGTTAAGCCGTTATACTAGATAAAATTATGATGAATTTGATAGAATTACATAATCCAAGGGACATTATACACACACAAACGAAAAAAATTACTGATTGATTTTTTTTTAAGGTTCTAAGATAGAAAATTGGGGCGTGCATGGCTCCCAGGCAGAATGGGAATCGAGCCGGTGAAAATTGGTTCAATTCAAAGTTTCGGAGTATATAGGATAAGTTTCAGGTTCTAAAATGGGAAACCTGACTGATGAGTAGGTTCTGGTGTTCCAAGTTGGTGTGAACCTAGAATTTGAAACTTGGGACCTAGAACCTATAGCAATTTTTTTTGTGCATTTTTCTTTGTACATGTCTTCACGCGATCTTGTAATATTCCATGTTAGCCGATGATGAGTGTGTAATTTGGATCCACTAGTCTGAGCTTTCATTTCCAACGATTTTTATGGTTTAAAAACTTTTATTTTGTTAATGTTTCATATTATTCGTGTGCCTGAATATGGAATATGGTGAATGGATTGTAATAACACGTCTTGGTCATTAAATATGATGATTCATTGCAATCATTCAATTAAAGTGATGGATGGAACCTAAGTTAGACCCTAGAACAAACACTGAAACTATGGCAGGATAGGTTTTTAGGTTCTAGAATATGCAGGGTACATTGCAAATTTCGAAAAATGATAAACATGTTCTGACAGATAAGTCCCAGGTTCCAAGTGAAATCAGAACCTACAATCGTTCCCCCTAATAGAAAAGATTCAAGTCATCATAAAAGACGTGAATTATCCAATCCGCAAAGAGCCATACAGACCTAAAATGGCTACCAGGTGGAATTTCAAAGAAACTCTTTCCCAGTGTATTCCGCAAAATAAGGATCACAGTTATGTGGTTTCTAGAAAAGAACAATAAATACTCCATGAACCCAACGCAACCCGAAATTAACCTTGAGGAACAAAGAAATTCAGAAGAATGGGCTACAATAGAGGCAAAAAAAATCCACCATGAAATTCATCAGACATTATACTTTTAATGTAGAAATAGATATCTTCCTCTGTGACAAGACAAACAGGTTAGGTTAAATCCTGAATTCAATATCCAGTTTTCTTACTAACAAGTCACTAGAGTTGAGGAATGGTTGCTAAACTACAATGACATGACCAGAAGAACATTATGTTCAAGATCATCACTATCACCCTCTAGAATATCTAGTTAGCGCAACTCCCTCATCTTCCAACACAAGCAGCCAAACCAATAAGCATAACCACTATGCTCTAGATATGCATCACAATTACATGAAGTGGAATAGAAGCAACTTAAAGCGCAAGACATTATCGGTGAACTTTTAACTGAGATGGAGACCACTCGACCCAGGATTGCTGAAAATAAACATCAATGGATCACACCTATTGGGGGACCCCAGAAGGGCAATCGCTTGCGTGTGTTCCAATTCAGAAGGAAGATTAATTGAAGGCATTGCTGCCTAGTCCAATCATCATCTGCCCTTCAAGTCGAAATTCTAGTCTGTTTCCATGCTCTCCGCTACTTTGCTGATCGACCTCAAATGAAACTAACGCTAGAGTCCAATTGTTCAATAGTGATAAGCTGTTTGAAAGATTCTTTCCTCTGTCCTTGGGATGTTGAGTCACTTATTACTAACTGTATTGGCCACTTAGCCTTTTTGAGATCTACTCACTGCCCTTGCGACTCAAATGGACTAGTAGACTGGATTGTAAAGGACTCTAAATGCAAGGCTCTCCCCTTAATTGGGTCTCTGACCCCCTCCCCCCCCCCCCCCCCCCCACCTTCCCTCTTTAGGAAATCTTATGTTTTGATGCCCCCTACTCTTGTAGGTGGGCTCGGATTTAATGAAATGAAATTCTCAATTTCGACCCAAAAAAAAAAATGTAGGAAATAGATAAACTTTGCTAAAAAATTGAATCGAACAGCATCATCTACTTCTAAATCATCTAAGGTTTAATGTTGAGCCACTTATTACTGACTATATTGGTCACTTGGTTCTTTTGAGAATCTAGATTTTTCCCATTGCCCCTGTGACTCATATAGACTAATAGACTAGATTATAAAGACCTCTAAATGCAAGACTCTCCCTTAATTGTGTTTCTAACACCCCTTCCCCTCTTTGGGAAATCCTATGTTTTGATGCCTCCTACTCTTGTAGGTGGGCTCGGGTTTAATGAAATGAAATTCTCAGTTTCGACCCCAAAAAAATTGTAGGAAATAGATAAACTAGTAAGAAATTGAATCGAACAGCATTATCTACTTCTAAATCGTCTACGATTTCAATGGTTGATCTCCCAAAATCTTGTCTCCATCGTCATGGAAAACCATGTCTAATTCGAAGTCTGTCTAAGTTTTCTAAAGGAAATTTAAACACAAGATCATACATGCAGGATTTTACTTCTATTTGTTTACTTCTTCATGGTGACAAGTTAAATCTATTTTTGATGTTCTCCATATGTTAGGGAAACATGTATGATCTTCGCGGGAGCAAAGACAGCAACCTCTCGAATGAGGGCATTAAAACACAAGCATGTTCTGTGTCGATGGGCAGCCTTCGACGTTGTCTAGGATTTGGACGTGACGATGGTACAAGTGGTTTATGTTTGGTTTTCTCTTCTCTGGGTCTGATATTTTTGGGCACGCAAGTTGTTTATGTCGACCCGTCTGAAAAACTCCCTCCCTCCATAGGATTCTAAAACCATTTGTATTTTAATTTTTTTTTTGGCTGTTATTAGTCAACACTTCATCATTGCCTTCTTATTCCCAAAGATATCCTATCCCGTAATGTGAAAAAATTACCACAAAAAAGTCATATACTTATTACGATTGTGTCAATTTAATTTTAAACTTTTTTGGACAAGTCAATTCTAAACCTTTTATATTTGTGTTAGTTCATTCATTCTAGCCAATTTTGATCGAAAATCATAGCCCGCGGTCAGCCTAACTGGCAATTTTTAATAGCATTTCACTAATTTTTTTTGAATTTTCCTCTTTTTACTTTTCCTTTTTTTTTTCCCCTTCTCCCTTCAACCTGCTGTCGAGCTCGGCAACCGATCAAAGGCGAAGGAAGGTGAGGGAGGCTCACTAGAGGCCGGTGAGGTTGACCTTGCCAGCCCTTGCCTCTAGCCGATCGTCGGGCTCGGCAATTGACTGGAGGAAGAAGGAAGAACAAAGAAAGGAAAAAGAAAATAAATAAATAGATAACTTGAAAAATTATTTAAAAAATTGCAATGTCATCGTCTGCCGTGCCGCGTCAGCATTTCTAACTAAATTTATCGAAAGGACTGAGCTGACGTAAATGTAAAAATGTTTAGAATCGAATTGGCATAATTTTAATATTATGACCCTTTTGGTAATTTTTTCTTATAATGTTGAGTCTAATCTTGTTCTTGGAACGTGTTTGAAAAACAAGGAGAGGGAGAGAACTTGATTCCAAAGAAAAGCAGCCCAGATTATTAAATCTTCAAGTGAAATCAAAGGTTCCGACTCCACTATCCTTTGTAGCCACATTTGACCTACAAATAGCTTTTGCATAGGTGTTGTGGCCACGAATGGTGTCATCAGCAAGGCACACCAGTCATTCTCCAGCTGAAACGAATCTGACAATAGAAGTCAGAAGATTTATCTTACGCTTGCTCATGTAAGTGGTTTTTCTTTGCTCAGTGTCATCTACACGTGGGGAAGTTGACCACCCATTTGGCCAATTGAAATCAGAAATCGTTGGCTTGAATGCCAATGGTGACACGTAGTACGGCCAATGCCCACATATCCACAATTGAATTTGAGTCATGTGGCAAATCAAAGCTGAATTGTGGAAACACAATGGACAATTCAAAAATGGAAAAATGGAAAGAAAAAAAAAAACTTTAGGACTTCTGGTCCAAGTTTTCATTCTAATTCAACCTGGATTAGTAAAAAGGGAGAAGGAAAAAGAGGAAGGCTCCTGGAGTGATTTCCGGGAGCCCTTTGTTGAACGACTAGTGTATCCCCCGAGGGAATTTGTTTTGTTCTTTTTTTTGGGTCAGACATCACGAGGGAATTTCAATGCGTGTGGTCCGAGCTAGTTCTGCGACAACGTCAACGGTCCCACAATCCCAAACGAAAGCTTTGATTGATTCATTCCTCAAGTTGAATGCTTTGTCCCTAAAAGAAGAAAAATTGCATAATGAAAGGACGATGCAAACAATTCTTGTTTCCAAACAAAACTAGGGTTTACTTCTTCTTCTTTTTGGTAACTTGGAACAATCTTCTTGATATGGTATTATGGTGATTTGTTGGACTAAATCTCCCATAATAGCTCCTCCATCCTTCTATTCGTTATATATTGGTGAGGCCAAAGTAGTACCTACCAACACACTCTCTCTCTCTCTCTCTCGCAGACATGAGAAGGTGTGCGAAGAGCAAGATGGAGAAGCTCTCTCTCACTCTCCATCTTGCTCGCTCTTGCTTGCAGACATGAGAAGGTGTGCGAAGAGCACGATGGAGAAGCAGGGCACGTGCATTACCGACTCGTGCCATGCGTACATGGAGAGAACCAAGAAATTGGCTGAACCTTGAAGGTTCGGTGAACCATGAGTGGGTTCTTCATGTGCCCTTCTTCCCCATCGTGACCAGCTCACCTCTGAATTCATCCATGAAAGCTTCTCTTAGTATTGCTTCCAGAATGCTCGGTGAGTTCCCACCTTTAAATTCATCCATGAAAGCTTCTTCTTCTTCTTCCCCCCCCCCCCCCCCCTCCTCTCTCTCTCTCATATACGCAAAAGACGTAACCCTATAATGTATGTACGAGGAATCGGGATATTCATCTACACAGTCTGTATAACGAGGTGCGAATGAATGATCCGCTTTCGACATGATTAAAGAGATGAATATCTAGTTCATTTTAATGTATAAAAGCTGAGGATATTGGCAGTAAATAAGGCAGCCTCAGACTAATTTCGAGCAGTCAATTTACTGTAGATTTCACGTTCGACAGAAGCATACTGTACATTGGTGTATGTTTTCTTTTTTAAGTAGGTAATTATATTGCACGAATTGTTGATTCACTGTGAGATTATTCGAAGGATTAACCTATCAAAAGCGGCGGCTGTTCTTAGACTGGAGAAGATCTTCAAAGTCTTTTCTTCTTCCTCTGTTGGAGAATTAGGATTGATCAGCAGGACATCTACAAAATGTTGCTTCCCTCTCCGTCTCTATTGCTCCATTCTTCAATGGACTGCCATTTTCAGCACTTGTAATGCTCTCCTTGCTTACTAAGTACTGTATTGTAACATGCATGTTCAAGACTCAAGAAGTTGCTGATACATTGGTTTGTTTATCATGGGCTTGTTTTGCCAATGAATGGATTCGTGTAAATTGTCAAAAAAAAAAAAAAAGAGTCCTAAATCTATTACACCTTTTGTCAATTCAGTCCTAAACTTTTTAATTTTGTCATTTCAATCCTAAACCTTTTGTATTTTTACTAATTCAATCTATCTAGCTATCTTTGGCCGGCCGACACTGACTTGGACGCAACGGTGCTAATGTGGACTTAATCGGCGTTAACAGGGCATATTTAATAATATTTTTTAAAAAATCCAATTTTTTTTTATTAATTTTTTCTTTTTTTTTTCTTTCTTTTTCATTTTACTGTTCATCTTCTTCCTCCCTGTTCTTCACTGGCGACCAAGGCAAGGGCCAGCAATGTCGTCGCTAGGTGAGCTTGGCCTCGTCCAAATCTGGCGTGGAAGAGCCACCCCATGGCTGGGCGAGACTAAGCTCGCCCAGATCTAGCAAAACTCAGCCAGACCTCGCCCAACCATTGCGTCACCCAACCATGGCCTCAAAATCAGGAGCTCTGGGCTAAAAGTCCTGGGAATTCAAGCAGAAGAAAAGATGGAAACTCCATAATTGTTTCCACATCTCCAGCTTCAACTTTGTCGGTCCAATGGCGATGATACAGTTTAGAAAATCCAACACCTTGCTCATTCTTCCTTCACCTCTCCCCTCTCTCCTCCGTCGTGACAACAACCCCCATCTGTCCTCCTCCGTCGTAACAACAACCCTTCCGCAACGTCTCAGTCCTATTTCTTCACAACCACTCCGGGCCGAGCCTTGCCAGATCTGGGTGAGGCCAAACCTCGCCTCGCGATGCATCGATGTTTTCGCCTAGCAAAGCGACTCTAGTGGCCAGCGACGTCCTCGCCTCCAACGACCAATGAAGAAGACGGAGGAAGAAGATGAATGGCAAAAAAAAAAGAAATAAAAAAGAAATAAAAAGAAAAAGAAATAAAAAAAATTAATTTTTAAAAAAATATTCTTAAATATTACCCCATTAAAACCGGTCAGGTCCACATCATCGCCAATAGGCCAAAATTGCTAGATAGACTGAATTGGTAAAAATGCAAAAAGTTTATGACTAAATTGGCACAAAAAAAAATTTATGACTGAATTGGCACAAATACAAAAAGGTTTAGGACTGAATGGGAAAAGCGCAATAAGTTTAGAATTTTTTTTGACAATTTTCCCAATGGCTTCTTATCGTGATATCAAAGCTCAAATTCTTTGCGACGTTATCTATCTCCAGCTACTTTGTTCATATGGTTATACCGCGTTCTACATTCCCCATGTAAATCCCAACCAAGGTACGCGCAAAATGTTTGACAAGTGTGTAATACTTGAAAGTACATTATGCATTGGTTTCCTTCTTTGAGACTTCGCCTTTGCTTCAATAGATGCTAATGCCCTTAAGGAATTAATGGGGAAAATTAAGAGAGCCAATATCATCCCAAAACTTAGAAAATTGAAAACCCTCCAATTTCCGGGCTGGCCTAACTTTGTTTTGAAAAAGGTTTTTTTCTAGATTGTACTTAGGTCCATCCATTATTTTAAATTTGCCTCCATACGCAGTCGGCACCGTAACCCCCAAAAAAAAACGTGGCACGTGAACATTGGAACAGATACCGGTTGTGACCAAGATCGTCCAAGTTTCTTATCAAAGTGGATCCATAGATTGAATATCACAAAATGGATGCTTTTCAAATTGGGGTGCTTAAGAGAGAGTGTGCATTGTTCGTGATATCCGAAAGGATCAGTCGATTTGAAGAATCGGATATTCCGTATTTAAGAAATCAGCATTATCACATAGTAAAAAACGTAAGTGCAAACGCTGTTGACATGTCACGCTGAGATGCTAATTAAGCATGTGAAGTCATCATGGTGGATGCATTGTCAAGAGATGACTAAGCCACGAGACACAATAGAAGGGGACTGATTGACGTTTCTTAAGAGCTAGAAATTCATATGAAAACTAATGGGGTGTTTTTTTTTTGTTTGGCAAAATTGGAATTAAGCACCAAAAGTTTGAATACCAAGAAAACTCCCTTCTCACTTGCACAATATGGAAAGCTTACCATCTCACTTGCACGAACATAGAAAACTTGAGAAGGGCGTTAAATTGGTCTTTCACTCATGCTTCTTAGTCATACATCGTGTCGTCGATACATGCCGACTGATTCTAAGTATAAGGACATTGACATTTTGCCAAGAGCTTCAGATCTCTAAAAGTTCGATTCCTCAGTCTTCATCACTCATTCGTACCGCCTTCGCGTGCTTTAGGCAGTCGTCACTCAGGTGATAGCCTTGCATGAGATGACACACTCAGAATAGATCGCTGGATGTCATCGAATTCCAATCATTCCTTTACCCACACAACAAGTTTAGGAAGAAGCACAACCAATATAGGGTGAAACAAGTTTAGGAAGCTTTGAGGACAAGGAAGGCGTCAGGTGATGATAAGTTGAAAGTCTCAACATGTACGCAACACAATGTTCGTATGTACTTATGAAAATGTATTGCATTGACTCTGACTGCAAAAGTACGAGACGGGACCTGCATGTAAGAAGTAGAGGATAACCACTAAAATCTAGTTAAAGAATGCTCCAACTACCTAACTACATCTACCAACCAACTACATTAATACAAACGTCAACAATATCTTTAACATTGCATTCACATTCGACGACATGATGCACTGTTATCCCTAACCGTTGCAGTCAGATTCTCAGTCATCAAATATAAACTTGTTAATACAAACCACAATGTTTCATCACTAGCATAACTTATTCAACTCTTACCAAGATTGATTTCAACTGATTTTATCAGATATATCAAATGTACATTTAGATTTATACAGCTTACAGTTTTAATTCTATTCAATCCAAGAAAGCACCCAGCAAAACCCAAATGGAACGACAGGGTTCAGTTGAATGATCTTACAACTTTCAAATATGGATTAGAAAGGCCCTTTCAACAGTAAAAACGCAAAATGCAGTAAATATCCTAGATTTGATCCACAGATAACTTTGTGAAAGATAAATCATCACCATGACCTGGTAGAAAAACCGCATGGCAGAGTACTCCAGGCATCTACAGAACATTCTGGTTGGATTTTCCTACATGACATTCTGAACCTTGTAATTATCACCATTGTGACCTGAGGACAGCTTTGCGAAGAATGTAGAGACCATTTAGAAGTAGTCGGATCATTCATTGTCGTAAATTTCATCTTTCAAGAATCAATGAAAACTTGTTTCCATTTCCTGCAACCCATGCGTATTATGCAAAACAAAGACCCGATTATAAAACAATTGGAAGAAGTCCTTAAGAGCTATTGGAATAAAAGGATTTTTCCAAAATAAAAATTCAAGAGCATCAGAAATGTACAAGGAAAGAGAAAGAAAGAAAAGCAAAAACGAAAAGGAAACCTCACATGACTGTGTGAAGTCAGAACAAGATGCCCAAAGCCAAATAAAAGAGTGTAACATAGAACCAAGCAAAGACTCTAAACCCTCAAGGAAAATACTTTAATAGATAGGTGGTTGCAATAGGTATTACTCACTGGGTGGAGGAAATGATGACATAAAAAGATAGTAAAATGAGGTGGACAGAAAGGAAGGACAATAATTCAATGCAGGCAACAGAATTGTGAGTCTAATCACAAGAAAATGATACTGAAATAAATCTGACATGTAGACTTAACTGCATTTAGAAACTCTTGGATAGATGTGCGAAACCTCTTGAGAATATTTTAGTTCATTAACGAATTGAGAGGAATAATAGTTCAAATCTGCAGTCAATAACTTGATATATAAACCAGCAAATGTCGAATTTATATATTATTTGACTATGACGATTCGGCGGACTAAGTAACCCTAGACGTGGACAACGAAGCTTGAATCAAGAGCCGGTCGTGGAGCGACTGGATGAACCCAAGGATTCTGAAGCTTAATGGCCATAATAATTCCCGAATAAGAATAGAGTATAGCAGGGAAATGACGCTTACATTGATGCAAGTTTGGCCCGGTAATTCACGTTAGACTAATTCGGACTGATAAGATTTTGAGAAATTTCACTATCTTTTCAAAATAGAAATTTCAGGCATCTCAATGCATAACATGTATTTAGTTCAAGATATAGATGATGTCCTAAAAAACCATAAAACTATTTGTCAAAGACTAAGTATCATCCCCTTCCGGCCAATCCATTGTTAGCTCCAAATACCAACCCATAAGCAGTGAAGGATGCACATCATCAGTTTCAATCCAAGTACTACATCATGCCATGTAGAAGCGGATATGAATCTCACTAATGAAAGAGAGATGCAAGTGAAAATGAGAAAGGTATAGATGCAATTCCCACAAGCAAACACATTTAGCCATCAATGAAATAGCAGAACAGCAGTACTCAATTACCTCCTCAGTAGGTGGAAAGAGAGAGTTTCGCACTGCCACATCATTCACCAAATAGGTATTCATCTACAGGGCACCATATCATCTATGGCCCTTTGAATACTGGCTTCTTCATGGATTTCAAATTTTCTATGAACCAGGGTCCGAACAAGGTCTCCATTCAGCAAAAGCAAGTGCACTTCATTCAACTTGTGTAGAATTCACCAGCTCAGTTAGAGTACTCTCCAGCAAATTGATTTCAAACCCGCAGTTATGAACAAGTGCTTCCCAAGTCATAGCTCCAGGAATTATACCCTCCTGACAATTGCCTCAAGTAATTCTGGCACTTTTGAGAACAATCTTCTCTTGCACAAACTACATACTATCTCATCAACTGTTAAACATTCAAATTGTGAACTCTTAATCAATAATTCATCCACTAAATCACTAGCTTCAGTAATTTTACCATTACCACTGAATCCCTCAAGCAGAAGCATATATATCTGCAACATTAGCCCAAAACTTTTCACTCTTATTTCTCTCACAACTGTCTTGCCCTATTCAGCTCCCCAACTTTACATGATCTCTTAATTATCATGATGTAAGTAGCATCATTAGGTCTGCAGCCAAGTTCTTTCATACAAGCTACCATTTCAACAGCTGCTTCAAGATTATTCTGCTTACACAAACCATCTATATATACGTTGTAGGTATACACATCAGGGACCAAACCCAGAACAAGCATTTCGTCAAATAACTCCTCTGCCTTCTCATAATCCTCCTCGGCAATGATCCCACTCAAAACCACTGTGTAGCAAATAGTATCAGGTTTAATGCCATCAACCTTCATCTGATTCAAGACATCCAAAGCATCATTGCCTCTTCTACCCTTCACCAAATACTTCATCACGTTCGTATAATCCGCTAGCCCAGGGAGAAAACCCATTTTCCTCAATTGTTCCACAAAGCCCAAAATCTCAATACTAGAAAAGTTTCTCTGTCCACAGAATGATGAAAGTATCAGCGAGCAGATTCTCCCATCACTGAGAATCCATCACTTATTAGTCTATTCAACATGTCAATAGCATAATTCCCTTTTCTTCAACGACATAGTGCACCAATCATAATTCTAAAAGTCGATTCATCTATCCTGATATTCATCTGTTGACTCTTCAGCAAAATCTGAGGCACCATCTTCAAGTGATCTCTGCTACGGCAAAGTACTAACAGTAGAGCATTCAGTGAGTAGACAGTAGGGACACACCTGAACTTGGGTATATCGAGAAACAAACAAACAGCATCTTCAATTTTGTTGAAATCTCCATAGAACTTGATAAGATCGCTCAAAATGTACTCAGGAGTTTCAAATTTCTCGACACTTCGATGTGATGAAGGACTGGCGGAATCAGGTGGAACTGCAAAGTTTCACATAGACTCTGGATGACGAAGCGGTAAGCATTTGGGGTTGGTTCACAGTTGTAAGCACCAAAAGAGTCTACCAGAGTGGTAACCAGATTGGGTCCAGTAGGATTTTGCAGTAGATGCTGATTGCGGTGGTGGCATAATGGCTCAATGGTGGTCTTGACTGCATCTTTTAGAGTTCGCATGGCTTGTTCTTCACAGAAAGTTTGGTGCCACTTGGTTTTGTATGGAGACAATGGCCACTTCCGGTTCCTCCTCAAAAATTGGTTCGCACCCTTCAGAGAAGACAGCCTTTTCATATTGAAATCGGAGCGAACAGCCTCGGAACATAGACTTTGGCTCTTCCCAAACCGTAGCTGCTCTAGCAACATGAAGGCAGGGAATTCCCCTGTAATTTCATGTAGGCATTCCGTCGAACACCTAAAATGCGATTATTAGCTCAAGCACTGCACCCTAAATTTACGCCTTGATGAGTCAAATAATCTCGCCCATCAAAGAATAACAGTCAATCAATCTGCATCAATTCAAGATTGTGTAGAGATCAACCAAAGGACGTTCATTTCTTTCACCAAGTGACCATGACAACTTCTTACAAACTAAAAAGAAAAAAAAAAGATTACAAAATGGCAAACGTTGTTATCAACCTGCAAAGGGAGATCGTCAAGATTGGACGACTACTTTCATCGACATGGGTCCGCCAGAAACAAATCCCACCCCGCGTGCTCTTCTCTTGACTCGTTCCTCAGATGAAAAGTGTGCCCGGGTGATTGGGTTTTATGCCTTGGTAATCAAACCTCTTTGACGACGCAATTCACCATTTCATGTGCAGCCAGAACAGATCAAGAAGAACGCAAATGCCGTCTAACCTGTGAAGAAGGTGTCTATGTCGACAGACGACAAAGACAAGGCATTTCGTCAAGCGAAACGAGCTGACATTTTTCGTTTCCACAAACGATTAATAACCTCGCTTTTATCATTACAATTATAATATTATTTATCATTATCATAATGTTTGATTTTTTGCAGTTCATGAGCGCGCATTTCAGATGGCAAGTGTTTAGAGGAGAAAGCACGGAGCTTCAAGATCAAATGCTCAGTGCAACGACATCGTCCCATTCTCTATCTCAAGACTAAGTTGCGCGTCTGCTTGGCCGGTAACCCCAACGAAGACTTCTGCAACTGCAGGGTCGAAGGGAGTTGGTTCGACCGCTCTTGCACCGTTTACTTCGGCGAGATACCCACCGTCGTTGCCCAAACTCCGACACTTCCCGTCGTCAATTAACAGAGTTAGGTCCCGTTGTTTCTCAAAAAAATGGATGATTCGTAAAATGTGATGGACGAAAAATATTTTCGTCATTTCCGAAAGAATTTAAACATAGACTGTTGTCCATGGTGCAAGAATTTCTCATAATTAATCATTCAAGTCATACAAATGATTGTTTTCAAATAAAAATTTATTAAATTATTATTTTCTAAACGATCTACTTAAATGATCTTACCAACGGATCCCGCGTGTGATCCGCTCAGAAAATATAAAATTACATAAAACGCCCTATATAGTTAGCATATTCCCCGAACAGAAACTAGACTTGTCATGGGTGGGTCGGGGGATTTGGTCGACCCTATTCCCCATATTCAATGACCCACCATCATAACCCAAACCCGACCTGACCCATTTTGACCTATATTACCAAATCATACTAATATTCTAAGAAAAATTATATAACTCATCTAAACTATTTAAGCTTTTCACATGTATATGTTATCAGATAAAATTTTTACATCAAATAAAAAGAAAATTAAATAATAAAATTTTTTTAAATAAAATAAAAAAATATAAAATTTTTTCAAATAAAAAATCTAGAAAAATATTTTATTATTAAAATAGTTTTTTAAAAAATTATTTTTATTTTACTTTCATTTCTTTCAGGTTTGAAAGTTTCTTGATTTTACGAATGAATAATGTATAATTTTCTGGTCTGATGGACAAGGCTTATATGGGGGAAATGCTTCATATTCATTTGAGCAGTCCATGCACTTTTGCTATTCATTTCTTCATGAACCAGTAGCCTCTTCATTCGGGACGTTGCAGTGTGGATTCCTTGCGTGAGTCCCACTTCTCTCAAATCACCAATCTGGTAATGACAAGCAAAACTCGAGTAATTCGGATGCGAACCCCGACGACGGCCCCAGCAACTGTGCATATCAGGACTTCATCCGCTCAAGAGATTTATGTGTCATGCATGAGTGTCGTGTGGCGTGGTGGCGTGGAGCTTGATCAATACGACATGACACTCGATCGATACGACAGGACACGGCAAGACGGTGAGCGCGACGGTGGCCGCAGCGGCGGACGGCGATCGCGACGGCGCCGCAACCGCAAAACGGCGACCGCGACGGCGGCCGCAACGGCGAACGGCGACCGCGATGGCGACCGCGACCGCGGCCACGACGGCGGTTGCGGCGTGGACGGCGACCGCGACGGCGAACGGCGACCGTGACGACGGCCGCGACGGCGAACGGCGGACGACGCATGGATCCATTTGTAAAAATACAAAAATTTAAAAAATAATAAGAAGAAAGTTTAGGCTTTAAGGCCCTACGCGCATTTGTAATTTATGGGAGTTATGGGTCGAAAATGGGTCTAATATGGATCAAAAATGGGTTTCATGCATGGCCCAATTTGACCCATTTAATTTCACTTCAACCTTTTTGGCCCATTTTTAGTGAGTCTTCAAAAGTTAATGACCCATATAAGACCCATTTTGTACAAAATATGGGTCAAATATGGGTCTTTGACCCATATTGACGGCTATACAGAAAACCAAGAGCAATGAGTGTACTTAACCGGGTTCGAAACTCAATGATAATTGACTCATAGGCGCATTCGTACCAATTATGACTCCACTAACTATAGCAGTATTAGATTATATTTACATAATAAATAAAAGGAAAATACTTATATGACAGTATTGTCAGAAACGGTACAATCTTCTTAACCATAAATTCACACATAATATCTGGGTATTTTGCATAAAGCACATATTGATTGAAATACCGTGTGGTTAGAAATAACTGACAGTACTGTCAAACTGTCAGGTTGGTAGTTTTCATAAATAAATTCGAGTATTTACCGATAAATATGGCAACACCCTTTAATGCTGCCTTCTTGGTGGATTGTTGTTCTTATGTTGGTGTTGCTGTGGTTGCAAATGCACAGGAAGCACACAGGTCAGAGCGTGCTGGTCGGAAGGACAACGATATGGTCACGGTGTGTCCGAACGCTGACTGCGCCTTCCTCGTCGCGCTCATCGTCGTCCTCGACGAAGATCAATCGTGCGGGTCGTCAAAGTTGAAAGAAACGCGTGGGTGGATGCGCTGCATTTGTGTTATTTTCTTCATCGATGTGTTTTTCGGATTGTACGAGGAAAAAACTCGTTCACGGAATTTTGAAAACGGGTTTATTAATTATGAGGTGATTAGAGTAGCGACAAATGATATGAGTCTCACTTCTTCGTGGCACGTCCTAAAGTTTCACCGATCCAATCATTCAAACACAACAAAGGGGTATGGCAAATGGTACCTATGGTCGAAGCCCATGCTAGAGCATGCAATGTGAAAATTCCATTACAAATGGTGCATTCGATTCTAATTCTTTAACTTAGTAAACAATGAAAGTTAACAAACCCAAAAATAACCGACATATGGAGGTTACATTTCACCAAAACATGTGTATTTACGGTATTATCTTTTATATACACAGTATATGTGTGTATATGTATGTATGCGTATATATAATACTCTCTTTCTAATAGGGGTATGTTTGGTAGGTACTAAAAATGAGACAAAGAAAGAGAAATATCTGCAGGAATACAACAACGTATTAGTCCTGAATACGCCGGTCCTTTGAGAATTCTTCAAGCTTTAGCAGATGGGGCAAAACTTATTTTCAAAGAGAATCTTTTTCCATCTAGAGGAGATACTTGTTTATTCAATATAGGACCATCCGTAGCAATTACATCCATTTTACTAAGTTATTCTGTAATTTCTTTTAGTTATGTAGTTTTCTAGTTAATATTAGATAATATTAGGCACACATGGCAACACTTCTGAAGTAGAATATTTGCTTCTACTCCAAAAATACTTTTGAAGGAAAAATCCATTTGGTACTACAAATTCTGAAGCAGAATTCCTTTTGACTACGCAATTTTATTTTTTAACTTTGAAGCAATTTTTTGCTTCAGAAATTATTTTTGAGCAACTCTCAGAAGTAAAAAAAAAGTTATTTCTCTCCAATAGTTAAAATAATGAAGAGACAATCCATCGCCGGTGATCGCTGGTCACCGCTGCTATGTCTCCTCAAGCCATCAAATAAAAAATATTTCTAAGAAATAAAAAATATATATTACAATTTTTCAATAAATTTGTATGCATGAAAGTGTTTTAGTAATATCATTTTTTAACAAATTATAATAAATAAATGTTCCATAATTTGATTAAATGGCATCACACAAAAAACACAATCAAGGAAAAGTGGACCGAGTAATTGGCCTAAGGTGCTTAAATGGCATCCCACAAATATTTTAAAGTGGACCAAGCAACCTCACAGAGACACAATTATATTATTATTGTTGTCATCTTTAAACATTTTATGATATCTGTCTTGTTTCTTAGATTCTTGAAAGCAAGAAAAATTGATGTTGAGAAGGAAAAATGCATGTATGTTTGTGTTTGTTGATATTCTTCACATCTTTCAAAGTACTATGCAAGGTTTATAAATGTCATTTTCAGATGCACTCACTTAAAATTTCTCTTAGGTTCTCAACAAGTACTGGACCAAATTATTGGAAATAATTGATGCTAGCTAATTGAAACTCTCTTGCTTCTTCGATTTTCTTCTTGTTATTTCTTGGATAGGTGCGTCCAGTCAATTTTTGAGAAAATCCCTATTATTACTTGTGTAATATTACTCATCTAGACTTTGGAGTTTTCTTAACTTTGCGAATTTATTTAGTGAACTACTAGAATTTCTTGAAGGTGGCTGCACATGTGCTGGGAAAGGGGTTGCATAAAGTTCGACAAGAGCCCTAGGAAAGATTCTACCATTTCCAAGGTCATATAGCAATGTTTTTTACATTTGGACTTAGAACTTAAAAATGCCTTTTTTATCAATTTGTCAGATTGATGGATTTAACATGGAAATTTATATTCAACATTTGTGTAGATGGTTCTTAAAGGTGAAGCACCTTGTTCTAGACAAATTGCGACCATTTCAAATTGTGACGGCAAAATCATTGCTTGTCATAAACCAACTCGTCCAATGGTATATTTTGCTGAATATATCATGATGCACATTTAAACTAGAGATGGTTTAGGCACAAAAAAGATTATATATATGCCCATTGTGACATAAAACATAAAACACACTAGGGGCACATGCGAGGAAGCATTGAAATTGCCTATACTTTTAGTATGGATATATCAGCTTGGCCATCGTATTCATTAACAGAATTTTTCCCATAAAATTGGTCCATATTTGCATAAAATAATTAAATGACAAATTATACGTCAATATTTGCATTTCACTTTTCTCGAATAATATGTATTTCATGTTAGGATTAATAATTATTCGTAGAATATGTTGTGTTAATAGTATTCCTGAAGTAGAAATTTTCAACTATTACCAAACAAAATTTCTGTTCCGGAAGTAAAAATTTTGTCTAGTTATCAAGCGCCTTTATTTGATCAGAAATTAAATTATGGAGCATAAGTAAAAAAAAAAGTTAACTTATGCTCAAAAGCAAAAGCAGAAAAATCAACTTCTTGTCAACAATTAATTTATGAAGCAAAAGTGTTACCATGCGAACTCTTATATTCTCTTGGAGGGTTAAATAAGGACGTTATAGGGTTCGAGCATCCTTTTTTACTGACATTTCACTCTTTTTGTTTTGAAATCTACTAGACTGATAGATCTGACAGTATTATATAGTTTATTTCTGACCTCATGATCCCAATCAATGAGTGTTTTACGCGAAAACAAGCAGTTGATGCTTTGTGAGTTTACAGTTGAGATTGTACCATTTCTATAATACTATTAGGAAAGCATTTTTCATTTGTTTTTCTTTTTCCTTTCATGGGAATTTACATCTGTTTTTTTGATTACGGAAGACCTTCTGTAATGTCTATTTTGCCTCATTTTCTCCAAAGGAGGTGCCGTAGAATAGGGATGGATAAAAACGGTTTAAACCGTGAAATCACCAAATCAAACCAAATCGTTGTTTATGGTTTTGGTTCCGTTCAAGACGCAAGGGTACTTATTCAAAAAAACGGTTCACAAATGAACCAAACAGTTTTTGAGGTTTAGTTAGGTTACAAACTCTTTTAAACCAAACCGAACCGCATAAGCCTCATTGTATCGCCTATTAATCTTTTGAATTGATACCACAAAAAATCACAAACTATTATATGCGTGACAAATTTACCCAAACTGATTTTTGACAGCAAAAGCTATTGAACTGGTATAGTTGTTATATATTTACACAGAAAACTAAGTTTTTTTATCACCAAAAATTTCAAATTGGTACACCTATGACACATTTATCCTAGACTCCCAGAGGTGGAGTGAAAAGTCCAACCAAGCACCAAGAAATTACATCTTTTCTTGGAAAGTTTATCTTCAAGATATATTCAGAATGTCTAATTTTCTTCATGGTTTTCATTTTTTTCATAACTTATATTAAATGTATGGTTCGAATTTGAATCCGTAGAAGAAAACTTCTCAATATCAATCGGGTCCTCTTTGTCACTCATGACAAATGATGAACAAATGACTATGAACACATAGATAAGAAGATCCTGTGTGAGTGACTGTAATCACGTAATTTTTCGATTTATTAGTGGATTATTGGTGATTATCTCTCTCCGTGGACGTAGGTTTCTGATATTTGAACCGAATCACATAAATTTCTAATATCTATCACTGTTACTTATTTTGTTTCTCTGTCAAATTCTTCTCGCTCCTAATTTAATTGCCAAATTCCGATCTGCTTCTAAAACGTTATTTTCACAACAAAGCGAATCAGTTACATTGAGGAGGTAATTTTGAAAATTACCGTTTTTAATTTTCAACCAAAAGAGAGAAAAAAAAAGAATAAGGAAAAGACAATTACCTTTAGGCTTTAACTGTCCATGACTTCTTGTTAATCATCCGGTCGTTGTATAGCTGGACTGTTTCCGAAACAATGGTGCTTATTCGTGAAAATTAACGTACGAGCCTGCCTTAACCATCTTCATATCAGCATTTGCACCCCAATGATCGACTCCTCCCATTTGCGACTCCCAGTCCCTCTCGCGCCCTCCTCGAATCACCATGGCCGGACTGCCGTTCCAACCCCGCCGCCACCCCCTGCCCCGCCCCGGTCGTCGGGCCCCAGTACTGCGTTGCTTACCCAATCGATCTCGGGATAGTGGAGAAGCTCATCGCAATCACCGAGGGGAACTTCGCCATCTCCGACACCGCCGCAACGAGATCTTCAAGGTCAAGCACATATTCAGCTTGATCCACGCGAAGCGGAAGCTGGTTGATGCGGCCGGGAACACGATACTAACCTTCAAACAAAGGTTCTTATCTTAAATTGCGAAATTGTCACTTATCTTCACGAAGCAACCGATGAGAAAATAAAAACGCATTGTTGTTCTAGCCTGATATGGTCTTAATCTCCAACAAAACCTACTCATCACCCTCTCGTGCCTTAAAAAAAAAAAAAAGAGGGAGTTATCAATCTTTCCCCCTCTAATTCTATTCCAGATTGGTGGTTCTCAAAGGATTCTCAGAATTAACAATCTTGTTCTTCCTTTCATGTCTAAGATGATAACGAGACGACGATGATGACGGTGACTCTCTAGTAATGCAATGCTGAACATCAATCCACCGTCTAGTTTTTCTCGGAGTGTATTGCGATAATTTATATCTTGATTAAACCCTCCGATTTAGGCTCAAAATATTTCGTATGCAGAATATCACTGCGCATTCGAGATGGCAAGTCTTCAGAGGGGAAAGCACAGAGCCAGACGATCTGGTGTTCAGCGCTCGGACGTCCTCAGTGTTCCAACTCAGGACCAAGTTGCACGTGTTCCTAGCGGGCAACAAATCCGAAAGTGCCTGTGACTATCGGGTCGAAGGAAGCTGGATGGACCGGTCTTGCTCGATCTACGTCGGAGACGGTAGCTCCATAATTGCCCAGGTGTGTTATTCTTTTAACCTAGTCTTGGGGAATAGTCTGTCGTTATCATCTGTCATTTAGACACGAATAAGCAGCTTTACATACAGATTGTTCATCATTCCGCTTCCATATCTTTGATTCCGACTAACCAAACGGACCGCCAAGCGAATTAGGTCAACTGATTTCGCGATCTATGACGAAGTAGCGAGTGCACTCATCTGAATTGAGCCTAACTGTTGGCGGGGTCGCGGTGTTGTATGGCTTTGCAGATGCACAAGAAACACACTATCCAAAGCATGGCGATCGGAAGGGAGAGCTACGGGGTGACCGTCTATCCCTACATCGACTATGCCTTCATTGTCGCGCTCGTCGCGATCTTAACGAGATCAACCGTGACAAGAGAGACTAGTAACCGTGACAAGAAAGGACGGAAGAGTAATCACTGCGAGGAAAGGAAGAGGCGATGTTTGCTCCGACTATTCCTTAAAACAAGATGGGTGCCATAGCCTATTTATATTTGCCCCATCCGTCTTCGAGATGTTGTAAGTTTGATGTATCAGTAAACAGTCTAGGGCTGAGCAAAAGAACCGATGGCCTAAAAACCCATACAGGCCGGAGTTTTTCGAGCCTTATATAGGTCCAGGCGGGCCACCGAACCTACAATAAAGTTTCATTTCGGGTCATTAAGTATGTATGTACTTCCAAAACCTAATGAACAAAGCACTATCTCTCCTCTTTATCCCATTTTTTTCAAGTTTGTCTCTTATTCCATATCCGACGTCGCATTGAGTTTGAGGGATGCTAACAATATTGATGAGAGCTGCCCCATCTCTCTATATCTCCTTAATATTGTATATTTCCTCATTCATAATTGCAATTGATTATAATTGATACTACAGATCGTGAGAATACAGTATGGATTTTATATTTCCTTAGACAGTCCCCTTGTGCAGTCTATAAATGCCTATGTACTCTCTAACGAATATGCTGGAGTTACATAGTCCTATCCTATACATATTAATATCTTATCTATTTTGCCGATTAAAGATAAGAACGACATGAAGCACTTAGAAGTTTCATGTCTCTGTTTAACGGGGAGTCATATCTGCCTCTGACATGCATTAGCACGTCATTTGGCCCAATTATTTGACTAATTCGAAAGAAAATCTTTCTTTCAATTGGGTTCCTGATAACTAATCTAGTTTCATGTGTAAAATGTAATGTTCTTTAAGATTGACATTAGGTGCAGCAGACGCGGACACAAGTATTGATGTTCTGGTTTGCTCAGTAGAAAAGCGAGAAGTAGAAATACAAGCGCAGAATATAAAAAAATGTCTGAAGGAGAAGAAGCATTCTTCTTGCATCAGAACCTAAAAGACTCTGTGGGCAAGACTAGCAGCAAACGATGCCAACTTCCCTGTCGCTCCGTCTGACTGACCTATATGGCTTCAAATTTAACATTCATGTTTGTTACAATTGACCAAGACTAGGCTTAACATAACCTTTTTCCCTATAATTTGATACTTCCAACAACGTTGTATTAAGTAGTTCTCTGCATAGTCGCTTTCTACTTACGTAGGTGGTGGGATGTGGTTCATATTTCCAAGAACCTTTATCAATGATTTTTATATTTTGAACCGTATTTATAGTGATTTAGGCTTGGACCATGAATATTTATCGTCATATATAATATTTTTTTCTCTCATAATTGAGAGTAGTAACAAAAAGATAAAAAATGATAATTATAGTGGAATCATCTATTGGATGTAACCTTATTTAAGAGTGAACTAGGATAAACCTTATATCTTGATTTTTTTTTCCGGCCTTTATTCTCTATTTTGTTGATCCTAATAATAGCAATCAACAAGTTTGGGGGAGAGAGAGAGAGAGAGAGAGAGAGAGAGAGAGAGAGAGAGAGAGAGAGAGAGAGAGAGAGAGAGAGAATGTGTGTTCTCCAATGGCACAACCAGCTGGGACATGCAATTGCTCCACAACCCGTTGTGGGACTTCAATATTGTTGCCCTTACTCCTGTGGATGTGGCCATTCTGAAGAAGGTGATGCACATAAGCGATGGCAACTTATAGTTTACCGACAACAATGGCAACCTCATCTTCAAAGTGAAGGGAGCGTTACTTACCCTCGATGACTTAAGGTCCTGATTGATGCCTCCGGAAGCCCGTTCTCACCCTTAGCATAAGGCTTGCTCTTGACTGGCTATCTATGCAAGTATTGGGTTCTTTTATACTTGGGAACAATCACAACATCAGTTCTAGAATAGATATCTACCCTTGCTTTTCATAGGTTCTAGAGCTAGACACCCTCGTCAGTTTTTTTGTCCTGTAATTATATAACTAAATACTTGCACATAATCAGAGGTGAGCATGGTTTCAGGATATAACTGAGGATCGATAAAACCATGAAAGTTTTAAGAAGGTGTGCATGTTAGGTTCCAAGTTCTAGGAGGTGGAACTTGGAACCTAGAACCAAGAATCTGAACCTTGGAATAAGTCTTTGTATTTTTCTTATTATATATCTTCATGCGATTCTGCGATATTTTATGACGACTAATGATGATTATGTAATCTAGAATTGAGTTTCCATTTTCGGGGATATTCATAACCGAAACTTTGACTTTTGTTAATGTTTCCATATTCTTCATGTCCAAATATGAATTATGGTCAATAAATTATAGCAGCAATTTGTGATTATTGGAGACGATAGTTTATTGCAATCGTTCAATTAAAAATACACATAGAACCTGGATAGACCCCAAAACCAACCTCGAAACATGTGACAGTGTAGGTTCTAGGTTTCGGGGTATGCATAGTAGATTTCTAGTTTCAAAAAATAAGAAACCTGTCCAATGGGTAGTTTTTAGGTTCAAAAAAATGGAGAAGTGGTTCAGACGAGTAGGTTTTAGGATTTAGGAAGGAACTTGAATCACTCATACCAAGACATAGTCATTACATACACAATAATAGATAGTATGACGAGGCCAAATTTGCACTGTACAGACAACGAGAAAGTAGAGAGAGTGGATAGTGTTGAGAAAAACCTTTAAGTAGTTTTGAAGTTGACAAAACAATCCATATCTCTGATATCTAAGGTAATATTATGAAATACTATTTGCCGATTATCCAAAGATATATGGAACATAATACATAGAATTGAATCTAACAAAATAGGCTCAGATGAAGTTTTGAGAGACTTAGATGATACTTGAAGCTCAGATATTCTACGAGAAGCTTAAACGATTGAGTAGGAAGCTCAGACGTTGAGAGGGAAGCTCAAACGGTGGAGTAGAGAGCTCAGACGTTGTTATGTAACCCAAGTTTTGAGGAAGTATTTCACGAGCAACAACAAATTATCAAGAGATCTATTTCAAGATGATTTAATTGACATATTACATCATCACGATAGATATCAATCAAGCTGGATTCGTACTTGGAAATTCTTAATCATGAAGATCAATTAAGAAAGTGGATTAAGGAATATGAAGATGACTTTCCTAATGAAATAATCAATATATTGAATTCTTTCCTTTGTTGATCTCAAAGACTACGAAACCCTTTATATATAGTCTTCTCCAAATGGGGAAGTTTGGAAAGCGATCCTCTGAAGATCTTGCAATGGGAAGTTGAGATGGGGAGTATGAAAAAGGAGACCTCAAGGCTGAAGAGTGTACGCATGAGAGAACAGAATTGAAAATTTCAAGAACGAGAAAACTTCATATCATTTTTATGCTTTTGATTCAACACTGTAAATCTTCTGTGCATACTCTCTTTCTCTTAATCTCTCTATCTATATGCTTGTGAAAGTGGATTTGCACATGATCGTGCATTTGAGAGACTCAAATCTTCCTATTAATATTGTCTGAACGAAACTCTAAGCTTATCTATTTAAATTCCGCATTGTTTTATTAAAACTCCTCAAAATCATCTATTCACCCCCTTTAAGTGATAGCGCTAGCCCCAATAGATAGTTAATGAGAGAGTGAGATAGAGCAAAGAAGGTGGTGAGTACCTCCGCTTATGCCTTAAGACGAGTGAGGACTTATTAACTAGGCAAGTACATGCACCAAAGAAACTGAAGTTCAACGAATTGGTTAAGCGAAATCGAGGTTCAAGAGTGATCCATTTGCAAACTATATGACAAGCAGAATCTCACGAAAATGATGCTTTGTTATCAAGAGCTTAAGTAAAGATGATTGGTGCAGATAATGATGGTTCATAGCCGGTGGCAAGCTTTCAGAGGGGAGAGCTTAAAAATGAGAGACCTTATCTTCACGGCCAAAAGAGTTCGGTGATCCAACTCAAGACCAAGTCGACGTGTTTCGAGCAAATAGCAGGAATGAGCATGTTGGCGACATCAAGGTCATAGGTAGCTGGTTCGGTTGGTCTTCTGTCATCTACGCTGAAGAATCCTCTAATATTGTCTCCTAGGTAAGGAATAGACTCAAAGCTCGACCTAAAGATCATGAACATATCATAGATTCTGACTAATCTTGATGGTGCAGATGCATAAGAAGACGAGCATTCAAAGCGTGTTGCTGGGGAAGGACAAGTTCATGGTCACGGTCTACCCGAACATTGATTATGCATTCATCCTGATCCTTGACGAAATAAACGGTGGGGACTGATGACCAGTAGTACGTTGTGAACTGAAGTGGGAAAGTCTGTGTGCTTATATAAGTTTTAGTGAAAGTTGCTGGTTTATACTTCTATCTGCATGTTTGTATAATTCCTAGTTTGCATATCCATATACATTCATGAGAAAATATCATGCGTTCGAAGTGTACTCCGTCAAGTATTTCTGTAATATATTGAATAGGAACCTTGTATTTTTTCACAGTAGAGGTTAGCGGTGGTTGTGGTTTTGCCACCGATGTTAATGGTGGCTAAAAGGAGGAGGGTGGCTGTTTCACCAAAAAAGGCCCTAAAATCTTTGAAGGATATGGATGGGTCGATATGAATTGATATAAGTTGTGAAGGGCCCTTTGTTTTTTTTAGACAGGAAAGTAGTATAGAGACCGTAGACGATCGTGCCAGCCATATAAATTGCAAGAAAGTGAGGATAAAGAAAAATTTGTGAAAATGTTGAGTTTTCGATTGATTGAAGATTCTTTACAGGCACTGTCCACGGTTATGAACAATGACTTTAATGACTTTCTAACCTTATCCATGGTTACGGGAAGTTACAACGGCAACACTTCTCTCCAATGGAGTTATTCAACAATACTTATCCACAGCCACAAGAAAGTACCAAAATCCTAAAATACTGGTAATGAACTTTGTGTCGATTGCCCACTGTTGATAGCTTTGTTGATCATCTTTCTTAGTCTTGATGGGCTCTCGTCCATATATTTTGAGATGTTGTCGATGACTTCTTTGACGAGTTATCGATTTCCTTCAAGTTGTCAACTGTTCTATTCATTGTTAATCAAAATCTGCTCTCATCAACTTAGTCCAATACTTGTTGAAAATAACAAAAATTTGATCATCTTTTTTGTGTCAACATATGCACCCTTTTAAAAGAATTAATTGATTCATCAATCATTTGATTCTTTAAAATTAAATAATGAAGAACCATCATATGTCTCATTGTTGTCGGCAAATTTGATTTGCTTCTCGAATTACATCCTGAACCATGTCCTTGACAATCCAGTTAATTGTGATATGACTCATGAATAGTGTCACTTGTAATATTCTTTTTATTACTAAATCTCCTTTACTGGGGATAACTTGGCCTTCTGGTTAATTTTTATCAAGCCTTCTTATAAAATTTAATTGAAGATTTTGTCCAAATTATTAATGTTGGACTAGTATATTTAGTGTCTAACCCTAGCCATTCTTGTGTCTTTTATTTTGGTAGGCTTAAGGATAGACAAATGTAAGGCTTGTCGAGCATCATTTTTGGCACATTTATTTCAATATTTTCATTTCGATAAATTCATATTCTGACTCATAATAATTCATTAGAGCCATGCTTTGTATGAAGTATTCATGTATCCACTTATCTTTGTCTTTTGATAATGTTCATACTTACTCTCATTGCCAATCAATTGGCAAAGTATTGGCTTTCAAATCTTTCTTGCATGAAAATTTTTTACCCATTGAAAGCCAAACACATGAATCTCTATCTGAGAGGTGAAGAGAAGCATCCATTTTAACCCTTTTAATCTGACCAATAAACTGATCGATCAACACATTATAAGATCTAGAAATGGAATGGTCTTTCGATCTATGCCCAATTATACATTGAATTAGATTATAAATTATTGTACTAGGTAAAAGTAGTTTTTGACAAAGACCAATGAAATAACCTAAGTTTTAAAAATTCATTTGTCCCTGCTTCGCCACACTGGGCTATAAATCGAAAATGTGTTCAATGGTCGATTGTTCTTCTTAGCTGGTAAAATCGACAAAATCATGGTTTTTGAAGCCTCTTATAAAATGCTAATTATTTGTATGATAATACCCCTACCCGTCCCCAATGATCATCAAACTTCTTTGGCGGCAAACTGTGTATGGTCCAAGTGTGGACATGGTTGGCTATCTTGTCCCTCAGGCGGTGATACTAGTTTTTTTTCGATTATATACATTAATTGGCATGCTAGGCCCAATAGGAATATTCACATTGGTGGTACTAATGGAGCCACTTACATTTTCAACGTTAAGCAGTTGACCAGCTTGTCGAACAATTTCATTTGCCAAATTATTGTTTACCAATTTGATTATTTTGACCAACATTAGCCTGATTATTATCTTACTTAAAAGATTTGAGCTTTTGCATAATTCTTATAGGGGCTTGACTACTATGACCAGCTTTATTAACATCTATAAGTGGTGAGCGACGAGGAACATAACCAGTTACCACTAGACTAACATGGAATGGTGGTGGTGGATTGGATGATTTTGGCCTCGACAAAGCGTTATTTACGAGCAATCTTCTCATGGTAGACACCATGCTTCAATTTGGAGCAACATCCCTTAATTGCTAAGGATTCAATAA
>JAGVVM010006399.1:0-18193 GCA_019149425.1 Psidium friedrichsthalianum
TAGGGAAAAGATTATTTGGACGCTTGTGTCCACTTATCTATTTTCACATAGTTGAGTGGTATTATAACGGACTCGAGTGCCTTCGTTCAATTGGGCATGTAGCAAACAATACATCCTCCCAATGATCACATAACCCGATTTCATACCCTTGAATTTTAAGGCTAATTACTTGTTATTATACAGACATATCGTATTATACATATATTTGATAATCATAATTTAATTAACCTACAAAATTTCAAATATATGATGAAAATACGGTTTAATACGCATAAAATTTTTCCTCCGATTGTCTCGACATGCAAAATAGAGATATATGTAGCATTAAAATAAGATATTTTAGGAATAAACGACAAATTTTCGGAATGTTGTTATTATTTTTTAAATATTTTTTTTGACAAATTTTTTTGAATTTTTATATTCCTTTGGGATATTTTTTATTATTTATAACAAAATTATATGGTCAAGGGTGGATCAAGTGGGAGCCTTTGCCCCTTTGACCAGCAACCAGCTAGCCAACATGGGCCAACTGGCAACCCATGCAGGTCAAGTGAGGCGGTTTTGGGGGGCGTTTATACTGCCCCTCCCCCCTCATTCTCTCCATATCTCACCTCTATAAATAGAGGGAGGAGCCAAGTTTTAAGAGGTTAGACGCCGAGAGAGACACACATATACGTGCTAGATTTCGTGAAAAAGCAAGCTCGAAGAATCAACAATTTGGATACCACAAATGTTGTGTTCCATGGTTGAAAAAAAAGGATTCGGATTGAGACGGGGCGGAGGATTACTAGCATAATCCGGAAGGCCGTTCCCCTCCGAATATCCGTCTTCCAAGTCGCCCAAATGTGTTGGGGTGTGTTTGAAACTAGAGGCCCGAAACATCTGGCTCGAAGACAAAGAAAGCAGAGCGGGATCAAACTTCATCAAGGTACGTTTCCTAACTATTTAGAAAGTTCAATTTTTCGATTAAAGTATACGAGGACTTTAAAAACGATCTGGAGTGCCGTTTGAATTTATTTCTTCCGTTGCGGTATGACATGTGTTTTTATGTATATGGACGACGCGACTCGGGACCGATAAGAACCCAACAAATGTGAGTCAATGGCTCATATTTACCGAGATCAATCCATGTCAGATCCTATTAACCAGTTCCCTACAGTAATAAGGTTTTCCACAAATTTTTTGTTAGACAAGTAGATTCAATTATTATTTCAATATTTGAAAATCTATCTCCAATTACCCTCAAATTTCAAAAATCATGATTGAAATACGGGTTTAATACTGCACAAAACTATTTCGTGAGACCTTATCGACATGCAAAACAGAGATATGAGTAGCGCAAAAAATAAGATATTTTTAAATGCAAAACAGACATCATATGTAGAGCAAAAAAATAATATATTTTCGGACTAAAACAGCATGTAAAACATTCACAATTACAACAGAGAAACAGTAAATTGCACAGTACTAAATATAACATGTTTTAAAAGAATAAAGGCATTACCTTTAACCCAAAAAAAAATCGTGCATGTGTTGAGATGGTAATAGGAGAGAAGAGAAGAAATTGATACTTCCTCCACTCTTCTAATTTCTCTGTAGTTGTAAAAAAAATTAACATTACATGAAACGCCACCCCAAAAAACACCAAATGCAAAGGAAAAACATATCATAACGTAAAATATTACCTGATTCGTGATGGCCCGAGGAAAAGTTGACGGAATAACCTTAAACCAAATATACGTAGACCTGTTCAAAATTGATGGGTGACTTCCAAATCCGTTTTTTCTCTCTCGATTTTACTCTCGATTCTCTCTCTGCTTTTCTTATTTCCTCTGCTGTTCACTCTCTTCGTCTTCGTAAACTGGCCAAGTCATTTCTCTCCGTCTCGCCTTTAATAGAAGTGAAGGATTAGAAGTCTTATCCTTCGAAAATTCACGGGAAATTCAGAACCTTAAACTTTTTAAAGCTTCACGTGGAAGATTCAGAAGCTTTTTTCTGAAACTTCATTTGAAGTTTTAGAAGTGCTTCTAAAAAGAGGGGGCCACCACGTGAACTTTCAGAAGAAGGGCTTCTGAAAGACAGGGGGGGCCGGACGAATTGCTGTTTCAGCGGAAAAAAGGGGGGGAAGCTGCGAGGGGGCCATTTAAGCGGGGTTTTTTAGCCGGGGAAAGAGGGGGGGGGAGGGGGCGGTTCGGCCACATGGGGGACTGCAAACAACGCGTGTGGCCGGTTCGGCAGCCAAGATGCCGGAACTGCGGGTGTCCGGCAATAAGACTGCCGGACATACCCCTATTTCATAAATATATGGCTGCCAAACCAAAATCGGTAAAAAAGTTTTTTTGTTTGTTACCCCTAATTCGTGCAAAAAGCCCGAGGTTTCTCTTCAATACCACACAATGCACAAATGGAATAAAATCCAACGAGGGTTTAGATCCACATCACCACCTCTGAAGCAACCGCATTGCACTAGAAAGAGCTGCCAAAGATGGTACGTTGTTTACATGATCCTCATTTATTTCAGATACGAAAGAACTCAAGGCGGGAACGTTGTTTCTGACGTAGTCCCCAAGGACGCTGTGCTTAATTATGAACCTGCAGTGATTCGCATTGAGGAGACATCAGATGCAAAAAGAAAACGAGTTCAGGATTTATATATGAGTTGAGAGATTATCCAATTCCAGTCCAGTTCGCTTCCATCTCTAGTGATAAATTCCTTCCACATTACTGTGCTTCAGGACTGCCTGTGCAATTTGAGCTAAATCATTTACTACTTTATCTCCCTACCTCCGAATAATTTCTCCACTGATCTTTCAAGAGCTTGAGTCAGTCGCTCAGTTGGAAAGCTTGCAAGCTGGAAACAATCTCGTGGAATAATGATCTGACTAGGTCTAATGGGATCTGCATCAGGCAACCTGAGAAGAACACGACCGACCTGCTTCAAGATGCTCGGTTCCCTAGCAAACCACCCTACACAAGACCGTAAAGAAAGACAACAGTAAACAAAGTATTCATTTTTTTATTTTTTCCAAAAAATTATTTTTTATTTTTATTACTTTCTTTAATTATTTTCAATTTTATTATTTCTATTTTTTAATTATTTTTATTTTATTATTTCAAAAAAGCAGTTTTTTTATTTTAATTAGTTATTTTTTTTAATTTCGATTTTTATTTTTAATTTATTTTTATTTTTTTCGAAAATAATATTTTTATTTTAAAGTATTTTATTTTTTAATTAATTTCTTTAAAGAAAACAGAAAAAAAAAAAAAAATTATAGTTGCATTCCAAAAATGCAAACTTTCCAAAGTACCTTCAGAGTTACTTTGGGCTAAAAGCATTTAGGGCCATTTGGTAATACAATTGCATTTCTCCAAATTGAGCAAGAGAAAACGAACCAAACGCTATTGAATTTGGCCAAGAAACTTTAGAGTCTCAAAGCTCCTTACAAATGTTGAACCAAATAGGCCACATATTCACCATTTTGAAAATGTTGAAAATTTCTATCAGTTGCCTAATATGTCCTTTATTAAAATAAAATAACACCACTGTGTCTACTAATGATAGGGAAAAAAAAAAAGGAACCTAAGTTTTCATTGAACTTTCCTTCTTTAAGAAGCTGAAACCCATGACTATTTTCATCAAAAGCTCAGGGGCATGAAAAAGCAGTAATTCTCACCCACTGTATCAAAACTTTGTGACATGGGAATGACTCCAACGGTGCTAACGGCATTATGTGAAGGCGAACAAATCCAAGAATTCCACAATACGATGCGGAACTCTTACACTTGCTCCAGTGTCGGTTCCTGCGACCATGCAGAACTTTTAGCTTCATTCAAACGAGAAACTGAGAAACTTTCAGTGTAATTCCATGATGAATGCTTCTTCACCTAGGGAGAAATCGACAAGCTTTGCACCTACTGCAACAGCAGATCCACTGGAAGATCCTCCAGGCACACGATCGGGTGCGCACGGGTTCCTTGGCGTGCCGTAATGTTTATTCTCCCCATACATGCTGCCACCACAAGAAAATAATCATTTGGTGGATTATATTCCCCTCTTTAAAGTAGAACTTCCTTTCTCAAGCTAGAATTCGTCAGAGTCAACCTCGGTGAACTATGTAAGCGATGCATTTATCCCGTCTTTTCCTTGGTAAGCATTCCTGGCTTAAGCTAACCATTCCAGTTCAAAACACAATACGGAAAGGAAGTTCTCACATCATGACGCCCTTTTCAGTGGCAAGGCAAGAGACTTCCTTCCAAGATTCAGACCTCTTAAAGTCTGATCTTGGGAAGGTTCCATGAATGCGACTGCATTGCAGGTTGTCTAGAGTAGTTAGCAAGTGGCTGGTACGAAGTCTTTGGCAGCTCTAGCCATGCAACTAGTGTAGCTCATCCCGATTCTCTCTGCATGCTAGGGCTAAGTACAAGCACATACCTACCTTACCTTGATTCATTGCATGCTCCTACTCTTGACAGAAAGCCACAATTCTCAAGTTTGAGTTGTGTTTTTCAATTGCAGAAAGACTGAGTTTATAAGCCAATTTCGCAGACACTAACCAGTATGCCATTTCATCCATGACAGTTTTTCCAACACATGTAGCACCCGCGTTCAACACATCTAAAACAGCTGGAGCTGTGGAAGATGCAGGCACGTGAGTCCTCGCCCAATCAGGATTCCCAAACCCAGTCACATGTCCTTCTACGTCGAAACTGCACAAGGATTCCGTATGAAACAACCGACACAAACTTCAGTGTCAGAAAAAGTCCAACACGCATAGCAGCAGGAATCAATGTAAAATTCATGCCTTTTCACAGAAAAATCATGTATGAATAGCGCGACCATCGTGAAATACACAGGTAATAGTTAGACCTCTCACTTTAATTCAGTGATAAATGTTAAACTACTAACACTCACTCGCTAGACCAAGGATGAAATTCCGACGAAAACAGAGACATATCGACCAAAACAAACTTTCCAGCTACAAGCCAATCGTGCATATGCGATAAGCTTTAACCGAGCAGTCTATGCTCCATTCTTCGTAGTCTTTTCAAAAACTTTCAGGAAGAAAAGCGGGGGAGCATCGCCACACCTCGTCATCAATTTGACATGGTGTGTGAGAACCAACGACCACATGGTACTCAAAATGACCACCTCCCCACCTTTCTTTTCTGCTTTGAACATGGGTTCCCCTGCATTCGCCGACTATGTCTAATTGATCGTCGAACCCCATGTCAGGTGAGCACCTGGTAATGGGTACGTGAATATCGTCTCATTTGGTCTTCGTTTTCCCATGACAAGGTTCAATATTTCATTGAATAATCTGAAGCTAATAACTACTTACTACCCAAGCAGACCCATCTTCACAAACCACGCAAAAGTGGTGAAAAACACACGACCCAAATCATCTTCCCGCTTGATTGAAAGAAGGAAAACAAAACACCCAGTAACCAAAGCTGGGCTACAGAGACAGAGAAACAGAGACTGCAATGAACCGGGTCGCAGTTGAGCAACGATGGAGGAAGGAACCACTCACATGTCCTTGACGGCGAAGGTGAGGCCGGTCAACGGAGCGAGGAGACGGAGAGGGAGGCGGTTTGAGGACGAATTTGCTCACGAAAGCGCCGTAGTCCGGAGCCGTCGCCATTCTCCGTGCGTTGACCGCCGTTTTCTTGGTGCCGCCCACTTGGGAAGAGATGATAGACAGTAGCAGTACAGAAATGAGGCTCCAATCAATCAGTTTTTCACAGAGAATTTCACACTTGGAACTGATCAGATAAGAACGTTTGTTTTCTAGCACATTTGATTGACTTGTTGGCTATCTTGTCTAGAGCAATGATGTACTCTCCGAGAAAGAAGGGCGGTCGAAAACGGGCCCACCGCTTGAAAATTGTCGTTTTAAGCGAAAACAGTGACCTGTGAACTGAAGCAGAAATTTTTTCCGAAAGTACTTCTACAACATAAAACCACTTACGAAGCATAAATTCATTTGTAATGTCACTTATACAGGAAAAATTCATTTAATTATGTAATTTTATCATCAGAAGTAGAAAGTGTAAGTTGCTAAAAACCTTATTGGTTTAAAGAAATTTATGCACCTCATTTAGAATCTATAGTTCTTGATATGAAATAGAAACAATCCAAAACTCATAATCTTATCTTCTATAACCGTATTTATTTCAAACTTAATGAGATAGCCCCTCAACGACATCAATTCGTATGCGTTTGCACTCATGGTTTTCTCTCAATATCTCTGTCCTTTTTCGTTTTCATCGTATAAACACACACACAATCTCTATCTCTGTCTCTCTCTCTTTGTATTCTTGAATATCTCAACGATAAGACCAGATCTAGAAGAGGCGCCTTCAAATCTTGAGGGCAGCAAAAGGTGGAGGGAGGGAGTGGTTGATTTGAGGAGATGACATCGACAGAGGGGGCGATGGTGGTTGATTTGAGGAGATGACAGCAACAGTGCGTGGCGATGCAAGGTGAACAATGGTTGAGAGAGGGACAGACAGAGCCAGATACTATCGCTAGGGCTTGAGTTTAATGGCCTAACACCCCAAAAAAAAAAACCTCTAATTTAGCTCTTCTACCGATTATACCTTTGTCTCATAAAAAACCTCCGATGTTAGATGATGTCTCAATTCTACCCGATTCAACCAAAAAAAATCTACCTTAAACTTTTTTTGTCCCATAAAAAACGCCCCAACATCATTTCCACTCTGAATTCTACCCTAATTTTTTTGTCTCATAAAAATCGTTAACTTTAGATCAAGTACCAATTCAACTCTAAATTTTTTTTGTCTCATAAAAAATCATAACTTTAGGTCCAGTATCAATTTCACTCTAATTTTTTGTTTTATAAATGATTATCAACTTTTACTCAAGTCCTAAATCTGCCTCTATTAACCCTCCATCTAAATCACCCTTAGTGTTTTGCGATTGGTATTATATCTCTTTTGTCTAGGAATGTTTCATCTCTCGCGATCAAAGAGCTTGCACTTGGGACGCTCAAATAGCTCATGCTTGAGGGCTTTTCATTTATTGTTGTTAACAAGAATTTTGGACAGAGGATTAATAGGAGCACATTTATGACTCAAAGTAAAAGTTTGTAGTCTATATGAGACTATAAAAATTTAGGATAAAATTGGGACTAGATAGTAAAATTTAGACAATCTAAAATTTGGAATTTTTCGTGGGGAAAAAAAATAGTTTAGTGTAGATTGAGACATGATCTAAAGTCGAGGGTTTTTATTTGGACAAAAAAAAAGTTTAGGATATAATTAGGATTGAACCAAAAATTAGAGATATTTTATGAGACAAAAGATAGAATTAAGATAAGAGTTAAAGTAGGTTTTTAAAGATATTTCTCCGAACTTCAATTGATGATTTTGATGAAACTCGCATTGTGTTGGCAAGATGCGCTAGTACTTGAGCTAGTTATGCCTTTACTCCCAATGTGCATGTGAAATGTGAACACGGTTCACGTGAAATGCCGTCAATTCAAACTAAGGGTATATTAGTTTTAGGGGAAAAATTACAATAAAGGAAAATATTTTCCCCTTTTCAGATTATCCAATTGATTTCCGTAACTTTGCTTTAAATATAAACGATTTTTTGTTGACTTGTCATTTTTAACAAACCAAACGGATGAAAGACGAGAAAATCAGCTCTTGCAAAAATTCTTCCACTCAAATAAAATGCAAAGTAAGTTTGCAGTTCTCGAGTCGGCAGTCGTGCAAAAGAAAGTTGTTTGGCGGGGCTTGAGGCAAAATATCTCTTCAAGGGGCCATCATCACATTTGCAGTCGGCCGGGAGCCAACGAAGAAGAAATTGTTAGTGGGTGGACGGTGCGACATTTTTTTTTCTTGCTTTCAAAAGGTGGAAACTTAGATTTGCAATGGCCGCACTTCGAACGATCGCGCTACAAGCCTAACTCGAGTCGCTTTCGTGCTTTTTTCCCATCTAGGTGTTGCCCAATGCTCTGTCCATTGAAGCCGGCATCTACCCAAAAGAGTTCCCGTTATCATATTCATCGCGACGAATTGAATCGCAAGGATTTTCTTTGTCGATATGTGACCGACGTTCGGCTTCTCACGCCAGCGAATCTCGATGAATTAACATTCGATATCCATTGATGTTAATTCACAATCACGTCGTACTTATTCGATGATGCTTCGATGGAGTATTTCATGGTCTTCTTGATTAACTAATGATGGGTTTATTTGTCATTGCATTGTACATAAACTTATCAAAATGAGTCATAAACTCATATAGATATGATGACGTATGATGTGAGATTGTTATATTTGTTAGTTGTATTTAATCAATGGATCATAAATGGATTTGTTAACTCACGTATGATGACGTGAATTTTTCATAATTTTTTTTTTCCTTTCCTTTCTGTTGGTTTTTTTTCCCTCCACTTAGGGCCGAGGAAAAAGAGAAAAACTAAAGAACAAAATATTTAAAATATATATAATTATAAATAAAAAAATTCACGTCAGCACTAGCATTGCCACGTCAGCACCAACTAATCAAAATTGGCTGGATGGACTGAATTGGTCCATATACAAAAAATTTAGGACTGAATTAGTTAAAAAAATGAATTTATTACTGAATTGATAAAATAACAATATGTTTGGTATTTTTTTTTTTTGGGTAAATCTCCTGTGAAGCATGTTATAAGCTTCACTCATTTAGGAAGTGTGATTAGCTTAACTCTCTGGCTTGAATTAAATAGTGAACTAGGTTGTATAAGGGAAAGGAGAATCCATAGCTATAACACGGACCTTCTTCCTTACAAATATGATGATTGCACAAGCACTTGGTTGCAAAAATGCTCAGTGTCCCAATGAGCACCCATAAATCCTTTCAGAATATAAACAAGTGGGCCGTATTTTCTCAGCAAACAGCCTTAAGAAAATCACGGAGAGTCAGGCACCACGTTGAACGGCATGCAGCATAAGTACAAGGGGGCGCGATAGAGCAAGACACCGTAGGATATCGGCCCGTGAATATAGCTGGAAGCATCTCAGGAACATGATGAGATACACATACGTCAAACTGATTTCTCTGCAATAGCAACTTGTTCCTGAAGAGACTCATACAGTGTCTCGACGACGTCTAGCAGGAACCCATCGGCACCATGTTTCGCCAGCAAGGATATCGAGATAGGCAAATTATTGTGCAGCCCCATCGGTATGCTTACCTGTAAATGTGAATTGCAGACACTTAATTGTAGATCGCATAGGGGCATTACATTAATCAAGATAGGAGCATCAGAGCTTTAAGGTTGCATAGTGAAAGACAATTTGCGCAACCTGACAGAATCCCGATACGCCGGCAATGGAAAGCAAACTGAATGCCTTAGCACGAAAAACTTCCAGGGCAGATGAATCCGTTTGTAGCTTTGGCGGAGGTCCAGGAACCGTCGGGATTGCAAGGATACCAAAATCCTGTAACCAAGAGAATAGCACCTTCTTCTTTTACAATTCAAATTGCTCGAGAGATAGAAATAACAACAGTATTCTTTGGCAATTCGTCCAGTTATTTGGTTAATTATACATTTCTTTTGGTCAATTCATCAATTCTTTGATAATTCTTACCTGATCAATTATGCATTTCTTTTGGGAAATTCATAACAAAATGTTAAACATAGCGAAAAGCCAAGAACAGTGACAGAAAACTATTAACTCAAGGCATGCCAGATGACCAGAGAGGGACATACCCCAAGTAGGGAAGTAAGAGCAGCATGGAGTTCTTTCTTCACTGATCGACAGACATCGATATTTTCCTCAGTTGTCTGGAGGGCTTCCCTGACCCGATCTGATATTCCCGGGCCCAAATCAGGATTGACAGCAGAGACCCATTCCTTATGGTTATTCTTGAACTCATACCTACGATTCAAGGTTAATCACAATTCTTCTCTAGACAGAGGTTCTCTTTAATATCCCACACAATGCACAAATGGAATAAAATCCAACAAGGGTTTAGATCCACATCACCACCTCTGAAGCAACCGCATTGCACTAGAAAGAGCTGCCAAAGATGGTATGTTGTTTACATGATCCTCATTTATTTCAGATAGGAAAGAACTCAAGGCCGGAACGTTGTCTTTGACGTAGTCCCCAAGGACGCTGTGCTTAATTATAGCACCTGCGCTGATTCACATTACGGAGACATCAGATACAAAAAGAAAAACGAGTTAGGGACTAGACATATATTAGTTGAGACGTTATCCAACTCCAGTCCAGCTCAAATCCATCGCTAGTGATAAATTCCTTCCACATTACTGTGCTTCAGGACCGCCTGCACAATTTGAGCTAAATCATTCACTGCTTTATCTTCTTACCTCCATATAATTTCTCCACTGATGTTACAAGAGCTTGAGTCAGTCGCTCAGTTGGAATGCTTAAAAGCTGGAAACAATCTCGCGGAATAATGATCTGACTAGGTCTAATGGGATCTTCATCAGGTAACTCAAGAAGAACACGACCAACCTGCTTCAAGATGCTTGGTTCCCTAGCAAACCACCCTAGATAAGACCACAAAGAAAGACAACAGCAAACAAATATTCAAATATTCAGTTACAAGCTTACCATGGCAGGAATCTAGAAAGGAAGCCAACAAAATATATTCGCACCTATCATGAATGGGATTATGTGAATACTTTCATAGATGGGGAAAACTTGTGTACGCAAAAGGAAGAAGTGTGGCCGCTGTGTTATCATTTCAGAATACTTGAAGATGGAATTACAGTGCAATAAAAAACCTATGGAGAAAGGAGACAAACGGTTTCGAAAGAGGCACACTGTTCACCATGTGTCTACTAATGTTAGGGATAAAAAAAGGAACCTAATAAGTCTTTCATTGAACTTTCCTTCTTTAAGAAGCTGAAACCCATGACTATTTTCGTCAAAAGCTTGAGGCCATGAAAAAGCAGAATTCTCACCCATTGTATCAAAACTTTGTGCCATGGGAATAACTCCAACACTGCTAACAGTATTATGTGAAGGCCGAAATCCAAGAATTCCACAATATGATGCGGGTACTCTTACACTTCCTCCAGTGTCGGTTCCTGCAACCGTGCAGAACTTTTAGCTTCCTTCAAAGGATAAACTGAGAAAATCTCAGAGCAATTCCAGATGCGGTGCTTTACCTAGGGAGAAATCAACAAGCATAGCTCCTACGGCAACAGCAGATCCACTGGAAGATCCTCCAGGCACGCAATCGGGTGCACAGGGGTTCCTTGGCGTGCCATAATGTTTATTCTCCCATTTATGCTGCCACCACATTAAGAATTATTTCAGTGAATTACATTCCTCACTTTAAAGTGGAACTTCCTTTTGAAGCTATTTAAGAAGGAAGAGGCTCCCTTGGAAATTCCATTCTCAAGCTAGAATTCCTCATAGTCAACCTCGGTGAATTATGTATGTGTGCATTTATCCCGATTTTCCTTGGTAAGCATTGCTATCTTAAGCTAACCATCCGAGTTCAAAACAAAATACATAAAAAGAAAGTTCTCAAATCATGATGCCTTCTTCAATGGCAGGTCAAGAGACTTCCTTCCAAGATTCAGAACTCTAAAATCTGATCTTGGGAAGACTATCTGAATGCGACTGCATTGCAGGTTGTCTAAAGTAGTTAGCAAGGAGCTGGTACACAGTCTTTGGCAACTCTAGCCATGCAACTAGTCTAGCTCATCCCCGATTGTCTCTGCAAGCTAAGGCTAAGTACAAGTACACACCTATCTTACCTTGATTCCTTGCATCCTTTCTACTCTTGACAGAAAGCCACAATTCTCAAGTTTGAGTAGTATTTTTCAATCGCAGCAAGATTCTGAGTTTATAAGCCAATTTCGCAGACACTAACCTGTATGCCATTTCATCCATGACAGTTTTTCCAACACATGTAGCACCCGCTTTCAACACATCTAAAATAGCTGGAGCTGTGGAAGATGCAGGCACGTGAGTCCTTGCCCAATCAGGATTTCCAAACCCAGTCACATGTCCTTCGATGTCGAAACTGCACATGGAATTCCATATGAAAAAACCAACACAAACTTCAGTCTCAGAAATGTCCAACTACACATAGCAGCACGAATCAATGTAAAGTTCCATGCCTTTTCAAGAAGATGCATGCATGAGTAGTGCTACCATCGTGAGAGACACACGGTAATAGTTAGATCTCTCCCTTTAATTCAGTGATAAATGTAAACTACTACACTCACTCACTAGACCAAGGATGAAATTCCGACGTTTATGAAAATAAAAACATATCGATCAAAACAAATTTTCCAGCTACAAGTCAATCAAGCATATGCAGTGAGCTTTAACCGAGCTGTCTATGCTTCATTTTTGTACTCTTTTCAAAAACTTTCTGGAAGAAAGAGCGGGGAGCATCACACACCTCGTCATCAATTTGACATGGTGTGTGACAACCAACGACCACATGGTACTCAAAATGATCACTCCCCCCCCCCCCCCCCCCCTTGTATTTGCTGCTTTGAACATGGGCCCCGCCACATTCACCGATTATATCTAATTGATCGTCGAACCCCATGTCAGCTGAACACCTGGTAATGGGTACGTGAATATCTTCTCATTTGGTCTTCGTTTTCCCATGACAAGGTTCAATGCTTCATCGAATAATCTGAAGCTAATAACTACTTACTACCCAAGCAGACCCATCTTCACAAACCCCGCAAAAGTGGTAACCAAAGCTGGGCTACAGAGACAGAGAAACAGAGACTGCAATGAACCGGGTCGCAGTTGAGCAACGATGGAGGAAGTAACCACTCACATATCCTTAACGGCGAAGGTGAGGCCGGTCAAGGGAAGCGAGGGAGAAGGAGAGGGAGGCGGTTTGAGGACGAATTTGCTCACGAAAGCGCCGTAGTCCGGAGCCATCGCCATTCTCCGTGAGTTGGCCGCCGTTCTCTTGGTGCCGCCCACTTGGGAAGAGATGATCGACGGTACCAGTACAGAAATGAGGCTCCAATGGCCACGGAGGGGCTTCTCGATCCAATCAGTTTTTCACAGAAAAATTGACAATTTTGCTCTTGGAAGTGATCAGATAAGATCGTTTTTTCCTAGTACGTTGGCTCGATTTGTTGGCTGCCTCGTCTTGAGAAATGACATACTCTCAGAGAATGAAGGGGCCGAAAACGCTAACGGGCCGACTTCTTGAAAATCGTCATTTTAAGTAAAAAGAAGATATTAGCCTAACAGTCTCGTAATAATATTAATTATTTTTTACCACACGATCTTTTAACCAATAATTTCTTTACGCAAAATACGCGATAATAATATGTGAACCTACAATTAATATTATATAATTCTTGAAAACCGTTTCCCTTTTAACTTAAATCAGTGAGAGAGTTGTTGCATTTGCGTGTGATTCAAAATATATTCTAATTCGATATAAGTCATTAGATTTGCATTGTATGAAAATAGCTCAAAACGAATTAGATATGTCTGATTAGGCCGGACTATTTTTGAGCTGACTCGATCCACCTATTTGATAAATAATCTGAAGGGTTGAAACCAAATCGAGCTGTGCACTTTATTTTATAAATCCAAAATGCAATGCACTTTGGTTTTGTGCATAGTGCATTCATTTCTTCTTTAGGCAATCACTCGGCTTGTGGGGCAACATTAGTGAAGTTGAAGTTTGCACAGCTAGTCCGGCGCAGCAACAGCGACGAGCTAAACCCCAACCTCGATCTCGCCACGTCAAATTGCAAGAGATTATCTTCGAACTGATGAGCCCCGATCACCATCGGGTCCTTGGGTCGCGAACCCCCGTCGACGAAGGCCAGGCAGAGCGTCCTGGGCGCGCCTCGACCATGGAGTTCGCGCCGAAGATCACCCAGATGGTGTCCTCGTCTTGCATGACGAATTCAATGAGCAGGACTCCGGGACCGACCCGGGTGGTCGGGAACCTAGGTTGCTTGTAACATGCCGGGAACGGGGGGATCGCTTTCGCTCGCGGTAGCCGTGTGAACTCGCTAGTGAACAACCGGGTCACCGCAATGAAAATTGAGTGCTCCAAAACTGTGTATGGCGTTGTGGTGCTGATCCTGGCTCGTCCATTGCCTACTAAAACATGCACTTGTTAATACGAAACATCTCGCATGGACTAATAATAACATGATTGATAAGAAATAAATCGAGAGTTAAAATTATTCATAATTCGAGTTTTGATTTTCGTATCTTGGGATCTGACTTGCATTTGGATTAACACGTGTTTAATTCTCACATCATCTAGAAAAAATTCTTGAAATTTCAAGTTTAGCTAGACATCATTGCGTACCTAGTAGAGATGTGTTCAATGGGACAGGTCTCTGATTTATCCTGATTGATCTCACTCTGACAAAGTACTTCCCTCTCCGTCCGATCGTCAGCGGCGTGTACTGCAATCCGGTCGAGACATCAACCCCGGGAAGCATGTTGTATGGTCCGGCACCGAAGAAGATGACCCCTTTGCTGTCGTTAGAGCTCGAACTGGAGAGGCACAAGGCGAACATCGGCGGAAAGCCACAGTGCGACGCGAGCTGGCTCTGGAGAGATATCGGCGTGTGGCCGAGCCCGGCGACGCCGTGGACATTGGCTGGCAACCCGGATCGGAGCAAGGAAGAGGGGGCGCAAGCAAAGTAGAACTTGCAGAATCGGATATGCCGACCGGGGTTCGAATCGTGAGCTGTGAGGATTGAGAACATGTCTAGTGAAAGCTCCGCAACGGCTCTACGTTTTGTCACGGGGTTCACCTGTTTAAACGTATATTGATAAGTCGGTGAACAAAGAGCAGAAGTGTGTTTAACGTGACTTGTGCGTTTACCGCCATGATCCCGCAGGAGTTGTTGTGGCAACCAGGCCGTTCGGGGGCGGCGGGGGAAGCGGAACCCGAGCAAGTGCGACGGAACCGGGCCTTGCCGGCAGCGGAGCAGAGGTAATCGCTGTACGGGGGAGCGTAGAAGGTGGACGACAGGTAACGCCGCTCGTCGCAGTGCTCCCACACCATCCCGCCATCGAGATCGACGAGGTGAGGGATGGGCTTCTGCGGGGTCCTCCTCAGTACGTCAGCTACATGAAGGCTCGTTGCGCCGTCTTTGCGGACCGCCAGTACATATCTGTTGATCACGGGCGGAGATGGCGGAGGAGGAGGAGCCGTTTGGGAGAGTGAAGAGGGAGTAAGGAGAGAGAGAGCGGAGAAGATAAGAAGGAGATGCAGGAGGAGGGGAGTGTGTGTGGTGGCCATGGAGAGGGTTCGACCTGGTAAATGAAGAGAGAAGCCATGCAACTAAGCTTAACAAGTCAAGCTAAGCCTTTTGTTTTCTACACTAACGTTGTGGCTTCGGTTACGAAGGGATTCATGAGAAGAACGTGGGACCTGACATGGTGCTGAGCTTTCGAGGAAAGCGTTACGGGCGACGCATGTCTTCGGTTGTGCTGAGTATTATTGCAGAAGGAGGTTCTGGGGGATGAACTGACCGAAGCCTATGAATTCTTTGGTAAGAGTTAGCTGAACCTTTTAGATAAAAACACAGAAACAGCAATCAACCTCTTGGAGCTTTTATACGTCTATCTTGCTGCTACCTCTTGCTGCGAATGTTCTGCAACGCCGAAGAAAGATGCAGAGAGCTAGTAGTTTCCACCTGCAAGTGTGGTATTCAAGACGACGTTTTGCTTCAGTTTCCTGATTCAAGTTATGGATACGGAGTAGTTCTCACTAACATCTGAATAAACAAGGTCCTTGGATTTACCGGGCTTCGCAGCAACTACCAACAACAGTCCGAGAAATCAAGCCGCTCAGATTGTCAGAAAATGGATCCCATAACATAATGTTAGGGATGACATTATCCAATCCGGGTCATCCAATTCAAAATGGACTGCCCAAATTGATCCACATCAACTTTTTCAAAGGGGGAAAATTTTCGGCAAGAATTTCAAATTTTCGATTGTCATCATCTGGGCCGTCCATTTTTGAATTGGACGGCCCAGATCCCTTATGTCACCCCTGACATAGTTTCACTATGTCAGGGGATTGTCATGCGCGTCTTCTTGTGAGGTAAACCCTGCGGAGCGCAGAGAGCCATAGGCTCAACTCATGGGTCTAGCCCATTTAACAAACATTATCCAAGAAATTGTGGTATTCAGAGCCCAATGGGCCCCAATATGTCTCCCTATCCTAAACTCAGCAAGGATTCTTATTATTCTTCGTGGTTGTCGAGTGCAATTAGCTATCACGATCAGGGTTTGGTCCAAAATAGGGAACCATGGTGGAAGGCTTGTTCGCACCGATTGACGATAGATTGGAGATTCGGTTGATTTTTGTTGATGTGGAAGAATTATCGCGCTTCGATTGAGGAGAGCTAGCCTAATACGGTAGAGATTGACATCCGAGGGAGAGAATGTCGATTGCACATGTATCGGTGTAATGAAATACGAAATCCTTGTCAGAGATCGTTCAGAGCTAAAAGAATCAGTCGATAACACTTAGTTTGTCCATAACTCAATGGCTTATGCTTTTTTTGAGGGAGGTGTCGAGTTTTGGCCTCCCTCTTAGATCTCCCCGTAGGAAGGTGTTGCTCACCAGCTTTTGCATGATATGCATGTTCGGGCGTGAGGTTTGCATGTTCGATTGACCTTCAAAAACACCTTCCCAACTTTGAATTAGTTCCGTATGTATGACGGAGTCTCTTGTACATTGTCGTAACGCCTTGATGCTAAGTAATCCATTCAGCTAGAGGTAAGTTGCCGACTTTTTACTTTGTAATTTATTTATTTTTTTTTTAAATCGATAGAGGATCCAGGGCTCTTCTAAATGGTAAGGTGATGGAGGCCCACGACGCTTCTAAATGGTAAGCAAATGGAGGTCACCTGCTAGATCGTATCAGTAATTACAGGCTTGTGTTTGTAATTTGTGTAGATTTATATCAACCATGGAGCCCATGACTTTTATTTAACTTGTTTAAATCTTGTCGAGAACAATCTCTTATCTTTTTTTTTTTCGTTTTCATCGTATATACCCTGCCCCACACCTCTCTCTCTCTCTCTCTCCATTCGTGAATATCTCAACGGTAACATCAGAGCGAAATTATCAAAAAAAGTCCTAAAATTTTTCCCAACTTTAGGTCCATTTACAATTTACTCTATTTTTTTTCCTATAAAAGATTAGCAATTTTTACTTCAGTCATAAATTTGCCTCCATTAACCCGCCGTCAAAATAGCCCTTAATGTTTTGTGCTTGGTCTTCGATCTCACGTGCGTTAGGGATGTGTCATCTCTCGTGATGGAGAGCTCGCACTCGGAATGCTCGCATAAACTCATACTTAAGAGTTTTTATCTTCTTTTTTCCTCGTTTAAGATAACAAGGAGCACAAATTCTAGGATGGAGGGTTATGGAGAGAGATTATGCGACTCAAATAAAATTTTGTGATTTTATGAGACTGTGGGAAAACATTTTATCAAATTGCACTAAGGACTGATACAAATGTAGGACAATACCTAATTTTGGAGTTTTTCATACGACAAAAAAAAGTTTAGAGAGAATTAGGTCATGAATAAGTTTGAGGATTTTTTTGTGGAAAAAACAAAAAAAATTTAGGTGAATCGGAGACTAATTTGATAGGAGTTAAAAGTCGGAGGTTTTTTTAGGGTATTAAACCTGACATTATAATTGTGACACTTTTTTGATAAACTCACCTTGGGGTTTGGACACGATTGCTTTGTACTTGAGCTAGTTATGCCTGTGTTTCTCAAGGCATGTGGGATGCGAATGCGGTTCACGTGGAATGCTGTGAATTCAAACACGGTGTGGCTAGTTTTTTGGGAAAAAATCACAATATAAGGAAACTTATTTCTCTCTTTTCAAATTATCCAATTGATTTTCCTAAACCGAAGCATGCATATTTGCTTCAAGTGTAAATAATTTTTCGTCGACGTGATTATTTTTAAACAATCAACGGATGAAAGTCCATGAAAACTAGCTCTTACGAAACTTCTTCACTCAAGTAAAAACATGCAAGTAAGTTTTGTGCAGTTTCTGCGTTCGGCAGTTATGGCAAAGGAATTGTTTGCTGAAGAGGTTTATCTAATCGAACCGAAGACGGCAAAAATAAGAAAAACGAACAACGCGATTTCCCCAGGTTCACACTCAGAAAGGGGTTACGTCCTGCACACCATGTGAAAA
>JAGVVM010006400.1:0-25942 GCA_019149425.1 Psidium friedrichsthalianum
AAAGATGCATGCTTTATCTTTTTTTATCTTTAGATGGTTTTTTTGGTTTTGTTTTTCTTTGTTGTCTTTGACTAGGCATGCACATGGTACGTTATTTCACTTCTTAACTTGATGACGCTGCTTGCTGTTAGGTATCTCCCTTTTTATAACTGGCAAAACACCAGCATTGGTATTGCCAGAATTTTTTATCTTAGCTGGGCAGAATCCAGCTCCGAGCTCAGTCCTCTAGATGAGGAAGCAGGAGTTTTAACTCAAATAATAATATCCATCTGGTCAATTATAAACAGAGATCCAATGAGCCATGAGAAGGTCGTATTTTCTTCCCTACACCTGTAAAGTTAGGCTACAAGTAGTCATTCCATAGCCATTCAGTCTGAATCTTTTCTGATGTGTATAGAGATGAGCTTTAGAGGATTGGTAGGATTCTTCTGAATGTTAGGAGAGAACATGGTTTGGATACAAATATGATTTGGTGAAATAAGTAAGAGGGCAATAGAGGTTCTTTCAGTAGATAATTGAAAATATCAAGATGACTATTAGTACTACTTTCCAGATTGTATTGCTGAATTTCAGATGTTGAAAATCTTATGGTGCTGGAATTTGTGAACTCTACCCCCTCCCCCCCCTCCCCTCCCAGCCTGCAGCCACAGAATATGGGTATCGTAACAATTGGCTTGACTAGTCCCCTCTTGGTAGTTCAGTGGATATGCCTGAATGGGGCATTAGTCCCTTCTTTCAAGCTGAACCAATTAGAGTGGAATGATAAATCCATATCTTTTCCTTTGCCAATACATCAGAGTTCTCTGTGCGGATTGAATTCACATAAACCTGGTCTTGCAATGCATGATAATAGTTGTATGGAGTAAAGCGTTCATGTCATTTCAGATTAAAATTCAGAAACTTTTCCAAGTAGTAAAAAATTCTCAAAGAAAGTTCCTCTGTGGTGCTAATCAGAGAGATGGGGGAAGGTGTTGGAATAATCAGTGTGGAGGCTAAATTTTTTTTTTTTTCTGTTTTCATGGATATTAGCAATTGTTTGGTTATAATGGGGCTCTGCTACATAACTCTAGTGACAATTCACCGATTAAAGTTGGGAAAGGCGTCATCTGACATTTCCTTGTTGTAAATTGGAAGCTCTTTCTCATTACAGTAGGCAGATTTTTCATGTGATTTCACTAATATCGCATGAGATGCCTTCGAATTTTGATGAACTTTGACCATGTCCATATGAGAAATTAGCAGATAAATTCTTCATTCTGAACTTGTGGACTTTGCTCTGATTACTGCACTATCGTACCTACCTACTCCACTTGCCAAAAGAACATACCACTGATCAGCGGTCACAGGAATGTGTATGGAAATATTAACCGTGGTGGCGCCACTGAAGTAAATGATTGTGGCAAGAAGATTGTTATCATACTGATCTAGCATATCTTCAACCAAGATTCTTGATTCTTCCTGAGTATGCCCATGGAATATTGAGCCACATTTACCTGTCTACCTCAACTAAGTTTTCTTTGTTAAATGTGGACCCTATCCACGCTGGTTCAAGCTTTGTTGTATCTTTGCCTAGTGTGCTTACTGGAAAATCATAAACGAGACTAATATAAAAAAAAAAAAAACTACTAGATAGGAAGGCTGTTGGGAAAGGATTTCTTGGAAAGTGAGGGTTCAAACTTGAGCTACCTCTTTTTTCTTTTTTTTTTGCTTGCTTGGGAAGCGCCTTGGGAAAGAATATTACTCTATGTAACCCACAACAAAGAGGCAAAACTACTGGTTAATAGGTGTTTCCTCAGCAAAAAGGAGGCAGAGTCTGCGCAGTAACTCCTCCTTCATTGTTCTTGGACAACAATGGTTTAGACAGTTTCTATGCTTGCACCGGGTTTATCGTTCCACTCCTTCCAAATCATCCCAAAAAACAGAGAGAGCTTTTGATGGAGAGGAATCTTCCTTTTCTATTGTCATTCATGATTGGCTTAAAGTAATAGATGTTTGGCACAGTGAATACTTGCATATGGATGTAAATCCTTGGTTGATATAGTCGATGATTTATCTTGTGTTTGAGCTCTCTTTTGCTTTTCTATATGGCTTCAGTTTCTGTGAGCTCTTTTTGTATATGGGGTTGCACCCTGTTTCTATCTATCAAAGAGAGAAAAATGGAGAACCTATTTTGCCTCATGGGATGAACAGATTTTCTTAAACTATAACCACTCATACGCACTGATTGTGTTATGCTCTGGCCTTTTTCCTAACCTCTCTACTTTCCTATGAGTTGAGTTGTGATTGTGACAATCTGCCAATTCTTGTTTGTCCTCCAACTGTGTTGGTTATATTAGCTGTATAGCTCCTCACTTCTTTCTTCATAAGGAATTTAATTGCATTGATCTGTCATCATTTTATTGTATATCATTTTAGGTCTCCTCCTTTACTCTGAAAAATTTCCATGAAAATATTGAGTTTGGTCTAAGGCATTTGTTACATACAAGGTTGGAGATTTGGCAGTACTGCATGAAAACACTATCTTCAATTTAAGTTCATGTTAATTGCTGCTGTATTGACACTTGATGGATGACAATTTTTTTCATTTCAGGTTGTAGTCCAATTGATTCGTAGTTTAGATTCGATCAAGGTGCCAGCAGCTCGGGCGATAGTTATTTGGATGGTAGGAGAATACAGCTCCATAGGAGAGAAATTCCGAAGATGTTAACCTCTGTGCTTGGGTATCTCGCATATTGCTTTAAGTCAGAAGCACTAGAAGGAAAGCTTCAGATTCTTAACACTAATTTCAAGGTAATGTGAACAGTTATACTTTACTATTTTCTCAAAGAGACTGAATTCCTAATGGCTTAAGAGGTATCCCATTTACTTTAACTTCTGTTGTGAACGATGTTGCTAAACCCGTGCTTCGCAACTTCTTTTTGTAGTTGGTTTTAAATATATTTGTTCTATTCACATGGATAGAAAACTCTATAATAATCAACAAATTACAATGATATAAAAAGACAGTTCACAATATCTGAAATAAAAATAAATCAGAATCCAGTTAAAGGTGAATTGATTTTAGTTTATATAAAAGACCCCAACTGGTTTGAGATAAAGGTGATGTTGATGTTGATGTTGTTGATATTGTATGCCACTTGCTCATATAGCGCATTACTAACTGCTGTTACATCTAGCTGAGCAATCATGTTTAGAGAAATGAGGCACATTAAAGTTTTGTAATGTCCAACTCCTTATCGTCTGTGCGCTTGGTTGGTAGGCAAGTCTCTGAAGATATATATCATTTATAAATTTGCAATCCTTAAGTATTGATATAGAACTGAACAAGTGATTAAAATTATAGTTGGATGGAAGATAACTTTCTATGACGTTGATGAAAATTAATATGTTCTCTTTCTAGAAACGTTGTCTAACTTCATCAATTGCTGTTTGTAAAACAACTAAGCCATTCATAAATTGTTCATTGAACTGCCTCTGCTAACCAGTATTATCATCCCTCTGACCAGTATTGTAATTAGTTATCTTGAAAAAAGTTGCAGAATTTATCAAATTATTTGGTGTGCAGAATTTCATTTGAAATGCTCCTATGATCCTCATGGCAACAGTGGAATTCATTCTCTTATTTTACATCAGATTGGATTAGTTATTAGATATTTCTGAGCAGTAGTTCAGAAAGTGGCACCAATTATGCATGAGAAAGTAATACAAGGTGCAGAGAAGAATATATGCTGAGGTTTAACAACCTAGGGGTAAAAAGTGGCAAGTTTGGAGGCTTACAAATTAGATGCTATGGAGCTACTTAAATTTGAAAGATTGTGATTAATCATGGGGTACAATTCGCAGCAGAAAATGAAAAGAATTAAATAGCAAGCTGGAGTCATTCCATGAAGAACCTGAAGAAGTGGACAGAAGATTTGCGTGAATGCTTTGAGTGATTTCTTCAAATTGCACAACTAGGTCAGAGTTCCCACAAGAAGTAAGAAGTAGTTGATTAAGTCCAGCTGGATTGTTGTTAGGTGCTTGGGATACCTTTCCCCTTGTTTTGCTCTGACTGTATTCATTAGCTCATGCTTATTGCTATTAGTTGGTTTGATTCTGATTGCTGTCTTGTTCAATTATTGTGTTAATCTCAACAGTCCAGTGTTCAAAGTTGCCCTTATGCTCTTACAAGATTCACATTGTATTGATACTTGGAACTTTGTTATCTTGGACTAAGTTCTCCAATAGGCGATGTTGTTGAACTGGAAGGCTTCATTTAAGATGTTAATGTACTGAGATGTGGGGAATCTAGTTCTGTTTTGTCTTTAAATTTCCTATAGGTGGCTTTTGGTTGCTGGCTATGTAGATTGGTGTTGATCATATTGAGCATGTCGATATTGGCTCCATATGCCCAACCGACTTAAACATCGAACCGTCATGGTTAATTATAGGAAGTAACGTAAGGAATTTGAAGTACATGGACATAGTGATTACCGATATCTGCACTTCTGGCACATGTAGACACGTACATGAATAAGAAGTCAGGAGGGATACTCTTACACCTGTGCTTAATTACTGTTAAGCTGCCCCTGCTTACATTGGGTCATATTGGCCGGACTAAATAGTTCTGAGGGTAATTTTTGACATTGGGGTATCCTTTGCTGGTTTTTGACACATAATAGAAAGGAGTGCCATTAAAGTATGGCATTGGTGGTTTTCTCTCACCGCTTAGCATGTGTATGTCCGACACATATCCATGAAACTATTTTAAAGTAAACCTTTTACTTTAATAACATCACTTTGGGGAGGGCAAGCCTTGGCATAACAGTGAACTGACCCGCCTTTTACTGGTTTGTAAGTTTGAGTCATGTTAATTGTTTACAGCCTCTTTGTGAAAATGGAAAGGGAAGGCTGCATATGATATATGAAGCTCCCCCAGTGAGGGGCCTCATGCACTGGGGCGCCCCTTTAATGAAGCCAGCTGTAGAAATTTCTGGAAAAAATTTGAGCCATTAGGATTATTCCTGCTGTCAACTTTAGACATATTACACTGCATAATGGATGGTTAAGTTGAGGCTTTAGTGATATAATACTATATTAAGCTGGCTTTTCAGGACATACTCTGACATCTAATTTTTCATGAGAGTTATATTTGTAGTGTAGTTCAATGACGAAATACAACATAATATATTTGTTGTCCTGGCAACCTCATGCTGTCTCAGGATCTAAATTGTAAATATTTCCTTTGGGTTTAATGTGTTAAACTTTGTCTCTCTTCAAGTCATAATTGATTGTCTTGATGAAAGCATAGTTATTCATATGAATCAAAATAACAAAGGTTGAGAAATTTGAAGTTTGTTGACCTGCATTGACCTGTTTTACTTGGTATATCAAGGCAGTCATTCCAATTGAAGGGACAAGTTGTAAATTGAAAATTGCAACCTGAAAGTCCTTGTCCTTGTATCTTTGGAAAATAAGATATTTGGAGACCAAAAGCAATGCTTACTCCGTCAGTACACATTTCACCTGTACTTCATTTGACTTGTTTTACCATGTCTGTACATTGGCTAATCTACTAAATGCTCTTTACCTATTAAGTATGCTGAAGAACAATCATGTACGGTCTCTGCAGGTCATCTTAGGTGCTACAGGGAAAGACAATTTGATATTTAGAAAGACTCTTGCCTTTGTGCTAGATTTGGCTGAATGTGATGCAAATTATGATATTCGTGACCGAGCTCGCTTTCTCAAAAAGCTTTCGGAATGCAATATAGGCTCTTGCCTTTCAGAGACACAAGCAGATTCTTTGCCACAAAATAAAAACCTGCATTTTATACTTGCAGAGCACATATTTGGGGGCAAGCTAAAGTCAATCTCACCTGAACCACTAAATAGCCGATTTTATCTCCCTGGGTCACTTTCGCAGATTGTTTTCCATGCAGCTCCTGGGTATGAGCCTCTTCCAAAGCCTGGCAGTTTGCTCCAGGATGACCTGGATCAGATATCAAGTGCTAAAGGTGAAAATATGTCTGGAGACGGGGTTGCAGATAGTGGTCCCACTGGTATGGATGATTTTGATGGTTCTGATGGATCTTCGGATGAAGGAAGCACTTCAAATTACAGCTCTCAGCTTTCTATGACCGGCTCCGGCAGTGATGTTCATAATTCTGAAAGTGGTTCTGCTAGTGAAGCAGATAATAACACTGGTCCTCTGATACAGATTTCTGACATTGGAAATGAGTATGTAGCTCCACAGACTGGGAATGACTACGTGGGCGATTTAATATCAAAGACAGCCCTTGAATCATGGTTGGATCAGCAGCCTGGATCATCAAACACGAGTATATCGCATTCTAATCGAGTCCGTAGCTCTTCAGCAAGAATTAGTTTTGGGAACATTGGAGAGCGAGTCAAACCTAAAATCTACATGCTCGTAGACCCAGCAAATGGAAATGGCTTGAAAGTTGAATATTCATTTTCATCAGAAGCTTCGGGCGTATCACCTCTCCTTGTATGCATTGAAGTTTCCTTCAAGAATTGTTCTGCAGAGTCCATGGCAGCAGTAAATTTGGTGGAAGAGGAATCCAGCAATGGACATGATTCTGCTGATCAAATAGGGTCTGCTTCTGAAAGGTGAACTGGTTATCTGCTTGTCCCTATCTGTTAAATGTATTATCATTCGAATCGACCTGTCATGCTTAGTGCAAATGCTTCTCTGTCTCTCTCTCTCTCTCTCAGACGCGCACACACACACCCCTTAGGTAGTATTCTTCTTTCCATAGACTTATGCTCCATGGTTGGAAAAAGTTCCTTGTATTCTTCCACTTAATCTTGAGAGATTCCTGAAACACTCTTTCGTGCACCCATACGAACAATGTTGGAGTTTGTTCACCCATCTTAAAAGTGTTCATCTATTTGAAAGTTGATCTATTGACTTGGCAAAGGCTTGTTTACTACACTCACAAAAACAGAAAAGAAGAAGAAGAAGAAGCAAAAGCTTCCATTTCTCCCAAATATTCTAGGCAGTGTGTTGAGCTTTCTGTCCAGGAACCCTGAAATTCTACTGCATTAATCACTTCTTTCATCTTTCTCTATTCTTTCAAGCACTAATATCTACTCTTGGTTTGCAATTACTCAACGTCCAACAGCGATGTGCCAACTTTAGTTCCTATGGAAGAGATCAGTTCTCTGGAACCTGGTGAAACAATAAAAAGGATTATGCAAGTTCGGTTCCATCACCATTTATTGCCTCTTAAACTTGCATTGTTCTACAATGGCAAGAAGGTTCCTGTTAAGTTGCGCCCCGATATAGGGTACTTTGTCAGGCCACTTCCACTGGATTTAGAAGCCTTCACAGATAAGGAATCCCATCTCAGAGGGATGTTTGAATACATGAGAGGGTCAGTATTTTTGCCTGAAGTTTATAACAAGATGCAATTTATTAGCTTTAATCTTCTTTGCTGGCATTTTCTCCTCCTCAGCCTCATAAGTTTGGGCTACTAACAAATATCACATGCCCCTTCCATCATTGGTTGCAACAGGTGCAGTTTTAACGACCATGTTGAAGAACTAAACAAGGACAAGGACGGTGACATAGTGAAAGATAAATTCCTTCTAATTTGCGAGAGCCTAGCGCTGAAGATGCTCAGCAATGCAAATCTGTCCTTGGTATCTGTGGATATGCCAGTTGATACCAAGCTCGATGATGCGACGGGTTTGTGCCTGCGATTCTGCTGTGAGATCTTGAGCAAGTCTATTCCTTGTTTAATTACTGTAACCGTAGAAGGTAAGTGTTCAGAGCCACTCAATTTAGTGGTTAAAGTCAATTGTGAAGAAACAGTATTTGGGTTGAATCTTTTGAACAGGGTGGTAAATTTTTTGAGTGAATCCCCACACCATCACCCCTAATTGAATATTGGGGGTTGGATCCATACAGTTTTTCATCATCAACTGAGGGTTAGCATAAAGGAATTTATATCGTCGTTCTGATCTATTGATTGCTTTCATGGTTTACTGCTCTATCTAGAGGGCCTTAGTTCTCTCTTACATTATTTTTCGCTTGTGTGGTGTGTTGGGTTTGTAGATGGTGTAGGCTGGAGGTTGCTTTCATTTCATTTTTTTTCAGCTATGTTATTGTTTCAAGCTGGCTGCAACGAACCTGAAGGTTTTTATATCTTACAAGTGTATACCCAAAATATGCCCCAGGGTGTGATATAGTGATCTTATGGATGTTCACATGGTATACGTCTGCACCGACATATTCGTTTCGCGCCATCTGGATAACCTTTTTTCATGTTCTGCTTTAATGCCTTAGACATTCATTACATCTATGGCTGATTTGAATTTTTACGGGCATGCGGGGCGATCATGCTTATTTTGGAGGCGAAGAGATCAAATTGAAAGGGACATCATCAAAAGTAAACTAGAAAAAGAAATAAAATTCATGGAGTCTAAAATTTGGCTGCATTGGGTGATCTTGCTAATGCTGCGTTTGGAAACCACTTTGCGAAGATGTTTTGAGCCCTCAAAGCCCCTTGGCAAAAAGTGGTGGTGTTTGGCAACTTTTTGGCCCTTTTGAGAAAATACAAAGCCGAAAGCGTAAGGTAGGTAAGGTTTAGACCTGCCTTGAGCTTTGAGTATTTTCGGAATACTGATTTCAAGAGTAAATAATTTTTTTCTTCTCGAATTGCCTCCACTTTTTATTCCATATTTCAATTTTGCCCACGCACTGTTCATCTTCTCCTTGCAGTGAATTCGTTTCCAGTCATGGGAGGTCACGTCACACCAACCTCATCATCATCATCGCCTCGCTTGAGGTTGCGAGGCTCCAGATCTGGTCGTGGTTGTCACGAGGCTCTAGATCTAGTCATGGCTAGTCACGAGGCTCTAGATCTGAGGTTACTGCCGGCAAAGCTCATCGTCTTCTTTGCCACCATGGCTGCCTTGTTTTTCTTTACTTTACTTTTTTTTTTCATTTCAAAGTTGCAATGCAAAATACACACAAAAATAGCTATCCAAAACGACCTAGCTTTCACCAAATACACCTTTACTCTAAGGTCGACTTTGCATTCCTCCAAAATCCTCCCAAACGCAGCCTAAATAGGGAGGGACGAAAGAATCGTATCTTTTTTTCTTATTGAAACTTGTTTAATGCCGCTGGTGTATTAACTATGCGATATAAGTATGGATGTTTAGCCACTGGATGTACTTCTGAGCGGACTTTGGTTGTGTTTGGGAACTACTTCCCCACGGGCTTTGGGTGTGGGTCAAAATTTAGATGTTTGGTGAAAATTTCCAAACATGCTCGGCTAAAAGTTAGCCTTGGGAACTACTTCCCCCAGGGGGAAGTAGTTCCCAAGGCTAACTTTTAGCCGAGCATGTTTGGAAATTTTTCACCAAACATCTAAATTTTGACCCACACCCAAAGCCCGTGGGGAAGTAGTTCCCAAACACAACCAAAGTCCGCTCAGAAGTACATCCAGTGGCTAAACCATCCATACTTATATCGCATAGTTAATACACCAGCGGCATTAAACAAGTTTCAATAAGAAAAAAAGATACGATTCTTTCGTCCCTCCCTATTTAGGCTGCGTTTGGGAGGATTTTGGAGGAATGCAAAGTCGACCTTAGAGTAAAGGTGTATTTGGTGAAAGCTAGGTGGTGTTTGGATAGCTATTTTTGTGTGTATTTTGCATTGCAACTTTGAAATGAAAAAAAAAAGTAAAGTAAAGAAAAACAAAGGCAGCCATGGCGGCAAAGAAGACGATGAGCTTTGCCGGCAGTAACCTCAGATCTAGAGCCTCGTGACTAGCCATGACTAGATCTAGAGCCTCGTGACCAACCACGACCAGATCTGGAGCCTCGCAACCTCAAGCGAGGCGATGATGATGATGAGGTTGGTGTGACGTGACCTCCCATGACTGGAAACGAATTCACTGCAAGGAGAAGATGAACAGTGCGTGGGCAAAATTGAAATATGGAATAAAAAGTGGAGGCAATTCGAGAAGAAAAAAATTATTTACCTCTTGAAATCAGCCTTCCGAAAATACTCAAAGCTCAAGGCAGGTCTAAACCTTACCTACCTTACGCTTTCGGCTTTGTATTTTCTCAAAAGGGCCAAAAAAGTTGCCAAACACCACCACTTTTGCCAAGGGGCTTTGAGGGCTCAAAACATCTTCGCAAAGTGGTTTCCAAACGCAGCATTAGCAAGATCACCAATGCAGCCAAATTTTAGACTCCATGAATTTTATTTCCTTTTTCTAGTTTACTTTTGATGATGTCCCTTTCAATTTGATCTCTTCGCCTCCAAAATAAGCATGATCGCCCCGCATGCCCGTAAAAATTCAAATCAGCCATAGATGTAATGAATGTCTAAGGCATTAAAGCAGAACATGAAAAAAGGTTATCCAGATAGCGCGAAACGAATATGTCGGTGCAGACGTATACCATGTGAACATCCATAAGATCGCTATATCACACCCTGGGGCATATTTTGGGTATACACTTGTAAGATATAAAAACCTTCAGGTTCGTTGCAGCCAGCTTGAAACAATAACATAGCTGAAAAAAAATGAAATGAAAGCAACCTCCAGCCTACACCATCTACAAACCCAACACACCACACAAGCGAAAAATAATGTAAGAGAGAACTAAGGCCCTCCAGATAGAGCAGTAAACCATGAAAGCAATCAATAGATCAGAACGACGATTATAAATTCCTTTATGCTAACCCTCAGTTGATGATGAAAAACTGTATGGATCCAACCCCAATATTCAATTAGGGTGATGGTGTGGGGATTCACTCAAAAATTTACCACCCTGTTCAAAAGATTCAACCCAAATACTGTTTCTTCACAATTGACTTTAACCACTAAATTGAGTGGCTCTGAACACTTACCTTCTACGGTTACAGTAATTAAACAAGGAATAGACTTGCTCAAGATCTCACAGCAGAATCGCAGGCACAAACCCGTCGCATCATCGAGCTTGGTATCAACTGGCATATCCACAGATACCAAGGACAGATTTGCATTGCTGAGCATCTTCAGCGCTAGGCTCTCGCAAATTAGAAGGAATTTATCTTTCACTATGTCACCGTCCTTGTCCTTGTTTAGTTCTTCAACATGGTCGTTAAAACTGCACCTGTTGCAACCAATGATGGAAGGGGCATGTGATATTTGTTAGTAGCCCAAACTTATGAGGCTGAGGAGGAGAAAATGCCAGCAAAGAAGATTAAAGCTAATAAATTGCATCTTGTTATAAACTTCAGGCAAAAATACTGACCCTCTCATGTATTCAAACATCCCTCTGAGATGGGATTCCTTATCTGTGAAGGCTTCTAAATCCAGTGGAAGTGGCCTGACAAAGTACCCTATATCGGGGCGCAACTTAACAGGAACCTTCTTGCCATTGTAGAACAATGCAAGTTTAAGAGGCAATAAATGGTGATGGAACCGAACTTGCATAATCCTTTTTATTGTTTCACCAGGTTCCAGAGAACTGATCTCTTCCATAGGAACTAAAGTTGGCACATCGCTGTTGGACGTTGAGTAATTGCAAACCAAGAGTAGATATTAGTGCTTGAAAGAATAGAGAAAGATGAAAGAAGTGATTAATGCAGTAGAATTTCAGGGTTCAGGACAGAAAGCTCAACACACTGCCTAGAATATTTGGGAGAAATGGAAGCTTTTGCTTCTTCTTCTTCTTCTTTTCTGTTTTTGTGAGTGTAGTAAACAAGCCTTTGCCAAGTCAATAGATCAACTTTCAAATAGATGAACACTTTTAAGATGGGTGAACAAACTCCAACATTGTTCGTATGGGTGCACGAAAAGAGTGTTTCAGGAATCTCTCAAGCTTAAGTGGAAGAATACAAGGAACTTTTTCCAACCATGGAGCATAAGTCTATGGAAAGAAGAATACTACCTAAGGGGTGTGTGTGCGCGTCTGAGAGAGAGAGAGAGAGACAGAGAAGCATTTGCACTAAGCATGACAGGTCGATTCGAATGATAATACATTTAACAGATAGGGACAAGCAGATAACCAGTTCACCTTTCAGAAGCAGACCCTATTTGATCAGCAGAATCATGTCCATTGCTGGATTCCTCTTCCACCAAATTTACTGCTGCCATGGACTCTGCAGAACAATTCTTGAAGGAAACTTCAATGCATACAAGGAGAGGTGATACGCCCGAAGCTTCTGATGAAAATGAATATTCAACTTTCAAGCCATTTCCATTTGCTGGGTCTACGAGCATGTAGATTTTAGGTTTGACTCGCTCTCCAATGTTCCCAAACTAATTCTTGCTGAAGAGCTACGGACTCGATTAGAATGCGATATACTCGTGTTTGATGATCCAGGCTGCTGATCCAACCATGATTCAAGGGCTGTCTTTGATATTAAATCGCCCACGTAGTCATTCCCAGTCTGTGGAGCTACATACTCATTTCCAATGTCAGAAATCTGTATCAGAGGACCAGTGTTATTATCTGCTTCACTAGCAGAACCACTTTCAGAATTATGAACATCACTGCCGGAGCCGGTCATAGAAAGCTGAGAGCTGTAATTTGAAGTGCTTCCTTCATCCGAAGATCCATCAGAACCATCAAAATCATCCATACCAGTGGGACCACTATCTGCAACCCCGTCTCCAGACATATTTTCACCTTTAGCACTTGATATCTGATCCAGGTCATCCTGGAGCAAACTGCCAGGCTTTGGAAGAGGCTCATACCCAGGAGCTGCATGGAAAACAATCTGCGAAAGTGACCCAGGGAGATAAAATCGGCTATTTAGTGGTTCAGGTGAGATTGACTTTAGCTTGCCCCCAAATATGTGCTCTGCAAGTATAAAATGCAGGTTTTTATTTTGTGGCAAAGAATCTGCTTGTGTCTCTGAAAGGCAAGAGCCTATATTGCATTCCGAAAGCTTTTTGAGAAAGCGAGCTCGGTCACGAATATCATAATTTGCATCACATTCAGCCAAATCTAGCACAAAGGCAAGAGTCTTTCTAAATATCAAATTGTCTTTCCCTGTAGCACCTAAGATGACCTGCAGAGACCGTACATGATTGTTCTTCAGCATACTTAATAGGTAAAGAGCATTTAGTAGATTAGCCAATGTACAGACATGGTAAAACAAGTCAAATGAAGTACAGGTGAAATGTGTACTGACGGAGTAAGCATTGCTTTTGGTCTCCAAATATCTTATTTTCCAAAGATACAAGGACAAGGACTTTCAGGTTGCAATTTTCAATTTACAACTTGTCCCTTCAATTGGAATGACTGCCTTGATATACCAAGTAAAACAGGTCAATGCAGGTCAACAAACTTCAAATTTCTCAACCTTTGTTATTTTGATTCATATGAATAACTATGCTTTCATCAAGACAATCAATTATGACTTGAAGAGAGACAAAGTTTAACACATTAAACCCAAAGGAAATATTTACAATTTTAGATCCTGAGACAGCATGAGGTTGCCAGGACAACAAATATATTATGTTGTATTTCGTCATTGAACTACACTACAAATATAACTCTCATGAAAAATTAGATGTCAGAGTATGTCCTGAAAAGCCAGCTTAATATAGTATTATATCACTAAAGCCTCAACTTAACCATCCATTATGCAGTGTAATATGTCTAAAGTTGACAGCAGGAATAATCCTAATGGCTCAAATTTTTTCCAGAAATTTCTACAGCTGGCTTCATTAAAGGGGCGCCCCAGTGCATGAGGCCCCTCACTGGGGGAGCTTCATATATCATATGCAGCCTTCCCTTTCCATTTTCACAAAGAGGCTGTAAACAATTAACATGACTCAAACTTACAAACCAGTAAAAGGCGGGTCAGTTCACTGTTATGCCAAGGCTTGCCCTCCCCAAAGTGATGTTATTAAAGTAAAAGGTTTACTTTAAAATAGTTTCATGGATATGTGTCGGACATACACATGCTAAGCGGTGAGAGAAAACCACCAATGCCATACTTTAATGGCACTCCTTTCTATTATGTGTCAAAAACCAGCAAAGGATACCCCAATGTCAAAAATTACCCTCAGAACTATTTAGTCCGGCCAATATGACCCAATGTAAGCAGGGGCAGCTTAACAGTAATTAAGCACAGGTGTAAGAGTATCCCTCCTGACTTCTTATTCATGTACGTGTCTACATGTGCCAGAAGTGCAGATATCGGTAATCACTATGTCCATGTACTTCAAATTCCTTACGTTACTTCCTATAATTAACCATGACGGTTCGATGTTTAAGTCGGTTGGGCATATGGAGCCAATATCGACATGCTCAATATGATCAACACCAATCTACATAGCCAGCAACCAAAAGCCACATATAGGAAATTTAAAGACAAAACAGAACTAGATTCCCCATCTCAGTACATTAACATCTTAAATGAAGCCTTCCAGTTCAACAACATCGCCTATTGGAGAACTTAGTCCAAGATAACAAAGTTCCAAGTATCAATACAATGTGAATCTTGTAAGAGCATAAGGGCAACTTTGAACACTGGACTGTTGAGATTAACAACAATAATTGAACAAGACAGCAATCAGAATCAAACCAACTAATAGCAATAAGCATGAGCTAATGAATACAGTCAGAGCAAAACAAGGGGAAAGGTATCCCAAGCACCTAACAACAATCCAGCTGGACTTAATCAACTACTTCTTACTTCTTGTGGGAACTCTGACCTAGTTGTGCAATTTGAAGAAATCACTCAAAGCATTCACGCAAATCTTCTGTCCACTTCTTCAGGTTCTTCATGGAATGACTCCAGCTTGCTATTTAATTCTTTTCATTTTCTGCGAATTGTACCCCATGATTAATCACAATCTTTCAAATTTAAGTAGCTCCATAGCATCTAATTTGTAAGCCTCCAAACTTGCCACTTTTACCCCTAGGTTGTTAAACCTCAGCATATATTCTTCTCTGCACCTTGTATTACTTTCTCATGCATAATTGGTGCCACTTTCTGAACTACTGCTCAGAAATATCTAATAACTAATCCAATCTGATGTAAAATAAGAGAATGAATTCCACTGTTGCCATGAGGATCATAGGAGCATTTCAAATGAAATTCTGCACACCAAATAATTTGATAAATTCTGCAACTTTTTTCAAGATAACTAATTACAATACTGGTCAGGGGATGATAATACTGGTTAGCAGAGGCAGTTCAATGAACAATTTATGAATGGCTTAGTGTTTTAACAAACAGCAATTGATGAAGTTAGACAACGTTTCTAGAAAGAGAACATATTAATTTTCATCAACGTCATAGAAAGTTATCTTCCATCCAACTATAATTTTAATCACTTGTTCAGTTCTATATCAATACTTAAGGATTGCAAATTTATAATGATATATATCTTCAGAGACTTGCCTACCAACCAAGCGCACAGACGATAAGGAGTTGGACATTACAAAACTTTAATGTGCCTCATTTCTCTAACATGATTGCCTCAGCTAGATGTAACAGCAGTTAGTAATGCGCTATATGAGCAAGTGGCATACAATATCAACAACATCAACATCAACATCACCTTTATCTCAAACCAGTTGGGGTCTTTTATATAAACTAAAATCAATTCACCTTTAACTGGATTCTGATTTATTTTTATTTCAGATATTGTGAACTGTCTTTTATATCATTGTAATTTGTTGATTATTATAGAGTTTTCTATCCATGTGAATAGAACAAATATATTTAAAACCAACTACCAAAAAGAAGTTGCGAAGCACGGGTTTAGCAACATCGTTCACAACAGAAGTTAAAGTAAATGGGATACCTCTTAAGCCATTAGGAATTCAGTCTCTTTGAAGAAAATAGTAAAGTATAACTGTTCACATTACCTTGAAATTAGTGTTAAGAATCTGAAGCTTTCCTTCTAGTGCTTCTGACTTAAAGCAATATGCGAGATACCCAAGCACAGAGGTTAACATCTTCGGAATTTTCTCTCCTATGGAGCTGTATTCTCCTACCATCCAAAATAACTATCGCCCGAGCTGCTGGCACCTTGATCGAATCTAAACTACGAATCAATTGGACTACAACCTGAAATGAAAAAAATTGTCATCCATCAAGTGTCAATACAGCAGCAATTAACATGAACTTAAAATTGAAGATAGTGTTTTCATGCAGTACTGCCAAATCTCCAACCTTGTATGTAACAAATGCCTTAGACCAAACTCAATATTTTCATGGAAATTTTTCAGAGTAAAGGAGGAGACCAAAAATGATATACAATAAATGATGACAGATCAATGCAATTAAATTCCTTATGAAGAAAGAAGTGAGGAGCTATACAGCTAATATAACCAACACAGTTGGAGGACAAACAAGAATTGGCAGATTGTCACAATCAACAACTCAACTCATAGGAAAGTAGAGAGGTTAGGAAAAAGGCCAGAGCATAACACAATCAGTGCGTATGAGTGGTTATAGTTTAAGAAAATCTGTTCATCCCATGAGGCAAAATAGGTTCTCCATTTTTCTCTCTTTGATAGATAGAAACAGGGTGCAACCCCATATACAAAAAGAGCTCACAGAAACTGAAGCCATATAGAAAAGCAAAAGAGAGCTCAAACACAAGATAAATCATCGACTATATCAACCAAGGAATTTACATCCATATGCAAGTATTCACTGTGCCAAACATCTATTACTTTAAGCCAATCATGAATGACAATAGAAAGGAAGATTCCTCTCCATCAAAAGCTCTCTCTGTTTTTTGGGATGATTTGGAAGGAGTGGAACAAGATAACCCGGTGCAAGCATAGAAACTGTCTAAACCATTGTTGTCCAAGAACAATGAAGGAGGAGTTACTGCGCAGACTCTGCCTCCTTTTTGCTGAGGAAACACCTATTAACCAGTAGTTTGCCTCTTTGTTGTGGGTTACATAGAGTAATATTCTTTCCCAAGGCGCTTCCCAAGCAAGCAAAAAAAAAAAAAAAAAAGGTAGCTCAAGTTTGAACCCTCACTTTCCAAGAAATCCTTCCCCAACAGCCTTCCTATCTAGTAGCTTTTTTTTTTTTTTATATTAGTCTCGTTTATGATTTTCCAGTAAGCACACTAGGCAAAGATACAACAAAGCTTGAACCAGCGTGGATAGGGTCCACATTTAACAAAGAAAACTTAGTTGAGGTAGACAGGTAAATGTGGCTCAATATTCCATGGGCATACTCAGGAAGAATCAAGAATCTTGGTTGAAGATATGCTAGATCAGTATGATAACAATCTTCTTGCCACAATCATTTACTTCAGTGGCGCCACCACAGTTAATATTTCCATACACATTCCTGTGACCGCTGATCAGTGGTATGTTCTTTTGGCAAGTGGAGTAGGTAGGTACGATAGTGCAGTAATCAGAGCAAAGTCCACAAGTTCAGAATGAAGAATTTATCTGCTAATTCTCATATGGACATGGTCAAAGTTCATCAAAATTCGAAGGGCATCTCATGCGATATTAGTGAAATCACATGAAAAATCTGCCTACTGTAATGAGAAAGAGCTTCCAATTTACAACAAGGAAATGTCAGATGACGCCTTCCCAACTTTAATCGGTGAATTGTCACTAGAGTTATGTAGCAGAGCCCATTATACCAAATAATTGCTAATATCCATGAAAACAGAAAAAAAAAAAAAATTTAGCCTCCACACTGATTATTCCAACACCTTCCCCATCTCTCTGATTAGCACCACAGAGGAACTTTCTTTGAGAATTTTTTACTACTTGGAAAAGTTTCTGAATTTTAATCTGAAATGACATGAACGCTTTACTCCATACAACTAATTATCATGCATTGCAAGACCAGGTTTATGTGAATTCAATCCGCACAGAGAACTCTGATGTATTGGCAAAGGAAAAGATATGGATTTATCATTCCACTCTAATTGGTTCAGCTTGAAAGAAAGGACTAATGCCCCATTCAGGCATATCCACTGAACTACCAAGAGGGGACTAGTCAAGCCAATTGTTACGATACCCCATATTCTGTGGCTGCAGGCTGGAGAGGGGAGGGGGGGAGGGGGTAGAGTTCACAAATTCCAAGCACCATAAGATTTTCAACATCTGAATTCAGCAATACAATCTGGAAAGTAGTACTAATAGTCATCTTGATATTTTCAATTATCTACTGAAAGAACCTCTATTGGCCTCTTACTTATTTCACCAAATCATATTTGTATCCAAACCATGTTCTCTCCTAACATTCAGAAGAATCCTACCAATCCTCTAAAGCTCATCTCTATACACATCAGAAAAGATTCAGACTGAATGGCTATGGAATGACTAACTTGTAGCCTAACTTTACAGGTGTAGGGAAGAAAATACGACCTTCTCATGGCTCATTGGATCTCTGTTTATAATTGACCAGATGGATATTATTATTTGAGTTAAAACTCCTGCTTCCTCATCTAGAGGACTGAGCTCGCCCGAGAAAAATTCTGCAATACCAATCTTTGCCAGTTATAAAAAAGAATTCCTAACAGCGCATCAAAGTTAAGTGAAATAACTTACCATGCCTAGTCAAAGACAAACAAACCGTCTAAGCATGCATCTGCCATTTTGGAAGTCGTTGTGCACATAAACCAATTGCACCCACAGTATCCGCAGCAAATCTCCTGTCTGGATCCCTAATATAATCCTAACAATGAATTAGTAAACATGAGAATCGCTTTGAAAGGTCCCGTTAGCAGGAGGATAATTTGGGAACATAGCTCTGACAATCACATACTCACGGTAGATAACTCCAGCTATTAATAAGTATGCCTATCTACATTCAACAATAAGAATAAAGCTACACTTAAGCATACCACGACTGTGATAATAACCCATCTGGTATTTTAAACTTCCATGCGAACAATAGTTTTCTTCAAACTCATTCCAAAATCCAAGAATCAATCAACTAGAGCAGTTAAGCCCTAAAGTTTCAAAGCCAGCAGAAAATGGAAAGCCTTAAACCTACCCGACCTTCAATCTGAATATTGGAATGCAAGATAATATCAGGAAAAAGCATATGTGATTCGCAACAGATTCAATCACGAGAATGGTTTGAATGATCTGCGACATGGCTTTTTTATTTAAGCTTTCTTGAGTATTTGGTTGTACGAGTGGCTACTGACATTGTCCCAGGTTGTTTCAATGGTTCGTGATGTGTTCTGGAAGCGGTGTTGTGAGCAGTTACTGTGACATTATTTTGCTGCATTACAAGTTGAGGTAGAGAAGAGATGCTGCTTGGACTTGTAGTAGGTAGTGGTTCTCCCACGTTTTGAGTTTGGAGCAAATAAAGATATTTACTTGTCTGAGAAAAGAATTATCACTTCAACTTGAGTATAACTGAACTATGCATTGCCACAAAACCTTAAAACTATGCAATGAATTCTTCCTCCAAAAGAGGCCGGTTACTAACAAGTTACAAGAAGACAGCATGGGGTAAGAAAAAAAGTACCTGAAACTCTTTCAGAATGAATGGAATCGATGATTCAGTTGCAATGGAAGCTAGTATATCAAGCTTCAAAGCTTTTATTTGGCTTGTATCAGAAGAAACTATGTAAAAGTCTTCAAAGTTCTTCACAAAAAGAGAGGGCATTGCTTTTGCAAAAACTTGAATGTTGCAAAGCACCTAGAAAGACAAATCAAAGTTACCAACCTCAACATCCACTATAATTTTTAATAAAATGCAAGCGGAATGACAGAACTAATTCGAAAATGGATTCTGCCAAATTGACACATACAATAGCAAATACTAGCTTTAGCTGGAACAATCCATTAACTTGCCTACCTACCCAGGATTATATATCCTGGGTAGGTAGGCAAGTTAATGGATTGTTCAGCAGCTAAAGCTAGTATTTGCTATTGTATGTGTCAATTTGGCAGAATCCATTTTCGAATTAGTTCTGTCATTCCGCTTGCATTTTATTAAAAATTATAGTGGATGTTGAGGTTGGTAACTTTGATTTGTCTTTCTAGGTGCTTTGCAACATTCAAGTTTTTGCAAAAGCAATGCCCTCTCTTTTTGTGAAGAACTTTGAAGACTTTTACATAGTTTCTTCTGATACAAGCCAAATAAAAGCTTTGAAGCTTGATATACTAGCTTCCATTGCAACTGAATCATCGATTCCATTCATTCTGAAAGAGTTTCAGGTACTTTTTTTCTACCCCATGCTGTCTTCTTGTAACTTGTTAGTAACCGGCCTCTTTTGGAGGAAGAATTCATTGCATAGTTTTAAGGTTTTGTGGCAATGCATAGTTCAGTTATACTCAAGTTGAAGTGATAATTCTTTTCTCAGACAAGTAAATATCTTTATTTGCTCCAAACTCAAAACGTGGGAGAACCACTACCTACTACAAGTCCAAGCAGCATCTCTTCTCTACCTCAACTTGTAATGCAGCAAAATAATGTCACAGTAACTGCTCACAACACCGCTTCCAGAACACATCACGAACCATTGAAACAACCTGGGACAATGTCAGTAGCCACTCGTACAACCAAATACTCAAGAAAGCTTAAATAAAAAAGCCATGTCGCAGATCATTCAAACCATTCTCGTGATGAATCTGTTGCGAATCACATATGCTTTTTCCTGATATTATCTTGCATTCCAATATTCAGATTGAAGGTCGGGTAGGTTTAAGGCTTTCCATTTTCTGCTGGCTTTGAAACTTTAGGGCTTAACTGCTCTAGTTGATTGATTCTTGGATTTTGGAATGAGTTTGAAGAAAACTATTGTTCGCATGGAAGTTTAAAATACCAGATGGGTTATTATCACAGTCGTGGTATGCTTAAGTGTAGCTTTATTCTTATTGTTGAATGTAGATAGGCATACTTATTAATAGCTGGAGTTATCTACCGTGAGTATGTGATTGTCAGAGCTATGTTCCCAAATTATCCTCCTGCTAACGGGACCTTTCAAAGCGATTCTCATGTTACTAATTCATTGTTAGGATTATATTAGGGATCCAGACAGGAGATTTGCTGCGGATACTGTGGGTGCAATTGGTTTATGTGCACAACGACTTCCAAAAATGGCAGATGCATGCTTAGACGGTTTGTTGTCTTTGACTAGGCATGGTAAGTTATTTCACTTAACTTGATGCGCTGTTAGGAATTCTTTTTTATAACTGGCAAAGATTGGTATTGCAGAATTTTTCTCGGGCGAGCTCAGTCCTCTAGATGAGGAAGCAGGAGTTTTAACTCAAATAATAATATCCATCTGGTCAATTATAAACAGAGATCCAATGAGCCATGAGAAGGTCGTATTTTCTTCCCTACACCTGTAAAGTTAGGCTACAAGTTAGTCATTCCATAGCCATTCAGTCTGAATCTTTTCTGATGTGTATAGAGATGAGCTTTAGAGGATTGGTAGGATTCTTCTGAATGTTAGGAGAGAACATGGTTTGGATACAAATATGATTTGGTGAAATAAGTAAGAGGGCCAATAGAGGTTCTTTCAGTAGATAATGAAAATATCAAGATGACTATTAGTACTACTTTCCAGATTGTATTGCTGAATTTCAGATGTTGAAAATCTTATGGTGCTTGGAATTTGTGAACTCTACCCCCTCCCCCCCCCTCCCCTCCCAGCCTGCAGCCACAGAATATGGGGTATCGTAACAATTGGCTTGACTAGTCCCCTCTTGGTAGTTCAGTGGATATGCCTGAATGGGGCATTAGTCCTTTCTTTCAAGCTGAACCAATTAGAGTGGAATGATAAATCCATATCTTTTCCTTTGCCAATACATCAGAGTTCTCTGTGCGGATTGAATTCACATAAACCTGGTCTTGCAATGCATGATAATTAGTTGTATGGAGTAAAGCGTTCATGTCATTTCAGATTAAAATTCAGAAACTTTTCCAAGTAGTAAAAAATTCTCAAAGAAAGTTCCTCTGTGGTGCTAATCAGAGAGATGGGGAAGGTGTTGGAATAATCAGTGTGGAGGCTAATTTTTTTTTTTTTTCTGTTTTCATGGATATTAGCAATTGTTTGGTATAATGGGGCTCTGCTACATAACTCTAGTGACAATTCACCGATTAAAGTTGGGAAAGGCGTCATCTGACATTTCCTTGTTGTAAATTGGAAGCTCTTTCTCATTACAGTAGGCAGATTTTTCATGTGATTTCACTAATATCGCATGAGATGCCCTTCGAATTTTGATGAACTTTGACCATGTCCATATGAGAAATTAGCAGATAAATTCTTCATTCTGAACTTGTGGACTTTGCTCTGATTACTGCACTATCGTACCTACCTACTCCACTGCCAAAAGAACATACCACTGATCAGCGGTCACAGGAATGTGTATGGAAATATTAACCGTGGTGGCGCCACTGAAGTAAATGATTGTGGCAAGAAGATTGTTATCATACTGATCTAGCATATCTTCAACCAAGATTCTTGATTCTTCCTGAGTATGCCCATGGAATATTGAGCCACATTTACCTGTCTACCTCAACTAAGTTTTCTTTGTTAAATGTGGACCCTATCCACGCTGGTTCAAGCTTTGTTGTATCTTTGCCTAGTGTGCTTACTGGAAAATCATAAACGAGACTAATATAAAAAAAAAAAAAACTACTAGATAGGAAGGCTGTTGGGGAAAGGATTTCTTGGAAAGTGAGGGTTCAAACTTGAGCTACCTCTTTTTTCTTTTTTTTTGCTTGCTTGGGAAGCGCCTTGGGAAAGAATATTACTCTATGTAACCCACAACAAAGAGGCAAAACTACTGGTTAATAGGTGTTTCCTCAGCAAAAAGGAGGCAGAGTCTGCGCAGTAACTCCTCCTTCATTGTTCTTGGACAACAATGGTTTAGACAGTTTCTATGCTTGCACCGGGTTATCTTGTTCCACTCCTTCCAAATCATCCAAAAAACAGAGAGAGCTTTTGATGGAGAGGAATCTTCCTTTCTATTGTCATTCATGATTGGCTTAAAGTAATAGATGTTTGGCACAGTGAATACTTGCATATGGATGTAAATTCCTTGGTTGATATAGTCGATGATTTATCTTGTGTTTGAGCTCTCTTTTGCTTTTCTATATGGCTTCAGTTTCTGTGAGCTCTTTTTGTATATGGGGTTGCACCCTGTTTCTATCTATCAAAGAGAGAGAAAAATGGAGAACCTATTTTGCCTCATGGGATGAACAGATTTTCTTAAACTATAACCACTCATACGCACTGATTGTGTTATGCTCTGGCCTTTTTCCTAACCTCTCTACTTTCCTATGAGTTGAGTTGTGATTGTGACAATCTGCCAATTCTTGTTTGTCCTCCAACTGTGTTGGTTATATTAGCTGTATAGCTCCTCACTTCTTTCTTCATAAGGAATTTAATTGCATTGATCTGTCATCATTTATTGTATATCATTTTTGGTCTCCTCCTTTACTCTGAAAAATTTCCATGAAAATATTGAGTTGGTCTAAGGCATTTGTTACATACAAGGTTGGAGATTTGGCAGTACTGCATGAAAACACTATCTTCAATTTTAAGTTCATGTTAATTGCTGCTGTATTGACACTTGATGGATGACAATTTTTTTCATTTCAGGTTGTAGTCCAATTGATTCGTAGTTTAGATTCGATCAAGGTGCCAGCAGCTCGGGCGATAGTTATTTGGATGGTAGGAGATACAGCTCCATAGGAGAGAAAATTCCGAAGATGTTAACCTCTGTGCTTGGGTATCTCGCATATTGCTTTAAGTCAGAAGCACTAGAAGGAAAGCTTCAGATTCTTAACACTAATTTCAAGGTAATGTGAACAGTTATACTTTACTATTTTCTTCAAAGAGACTGAATTCCTAATGGCTTAAGAGGTATCCCATTTACTTTAACTTCTGTTGTGAACGATGTTGCTAAACCCGTGCTTCGCAACTTCTTTTTGGTAGTTGGTTTTAAATATATTTGTTCTATTCACATGGATAGAAAACTCTATAATAATCAACAAATTACAATGATATAAAGACAGTTCACAATATCTGAAATAAAAATAAATCAGAATCCAGTTAAAGGTGAATTGATTTTAGTTTATATAAAAGACCCCAACTGGTTTGAGATAAAGGTGATGTTGATGTTGATGTTGTTGATATTGTATGCCACTTGCTCATATAGCGCATTACTAACTGCTGTTACATCTAGCTGAGCAATCATGTTAGAGAAATGAGGCACATTAAAGTTTTGTAATGTCCAACTCCTTATCGTTCTGTGCGCTTGGTTGGTAGGCAAGTCTTGAAGATATATATCATTATAAATTTGCAATCCTTAAGTATTGATATAGAATGAACAAGTGATTAAAATTATAGTTGGATGGAAGATAACTTTCTATGACGTTGATGAAAATTAATATGTTCTCTTTCTAGAAACGTTGTCTAACTTCATCAATTGCTGTTTGTTAAAACAACTAAGCCATTCATAAATTGTTCATTGAACTGCCTCTGCTAACCAGTATTATCATCCCTCTGACCAGTATTGTAATTAGTTATCTTGAAAAAAGTTGCAGAATTATCAAAATTATTTGGTGTGCAGAATTTCATTTGAAATGCTCCTATGATCCTCATGGCAACAGTGGAATTCATTCTCTTATTTTACATCAGATTGGATTAGTTATAGATATTTCTGAGCAGTAGTTCAGAAAGTGGCACCAATTATGCATGAGAAAGTAATACAAGGTGCAGAGAAGAATATATGCTGAGGTTTAACAACTAGGGGTAAAAGTGGCAAGTTTGGAGGCTTACAAATTAGATGCTATGGAGCTACTTAAATTTGAAAGATTGTGATTAATCATGGGGTACAATTCGCAGAAAATGAAAAGAATTAAATAGCAAGCTGGAGTCATTCCATGAAGAACCTGAAGAAGTGGACAGAAGATTTGCGTGAATGCTTTGAGTGATTTCTTCAAATTGCACAACTAGGTCAGAGTTCCCACAAGAAGTAAGAAGTAGTTGATTAAGTCCAGATGGATTGTTGTTAGGTGCTTGGGATACCTTTCCCCTTGTTTTGCTCTGACTGTATTCATTAGCTCATGCTTATTGCTATTAGTTGGTTTGATTCTGATTGCTGTCTTGTTCAATTATTGTTGTTAATCTCAACAGTCCAGTGTTCAAAGTTGCCCTTATGCTCTTACAAGATTCACATTGTATTGATACTTGGAACTTTGTTATCTTGGACTAAGTTCTCCAATAGGCGATGTTGTTGACTGGAAGGCTTCATTTAAGATGTTAATGTACTGAGATGTGGGGAATCTAGTTCTGTTTTGTCTTTAAATTTCCTATAGGTGGCTTTTGGTTGCTGGCTATGTAGATTGGTGTTGATCATATTGAGCATGTCGATATTGGCTCCATATGCCCAACCGACTTAAACATCGAACCGTCATGGTTAATTATAGGAAGTAACGTAAGGAATTTGAAGTACATGGACATAGTGATTACCGATATCTGCACTTCTGGCACATGTAGACACGTACATGAATAAGAAGTCAGGAGGGATACTCTTACACCTGTGCTTAATTACTGTTAAGCTGCCCCTGCTTACATGGGTCATATTGGCCGGACTAAATAGTTTGAGGGTAATTTTTGACATTGGGTATCCTTTGCTGGTTTTTGACACATAATAGAAAGGAGTGCCATTAAAGTATGGCATTGGTGGTTTTCTCTCACCGCTTAGCATGTGTATGTCCGACACATATCCATGAAACTATTTTAAAGTAAACCTTTTACTTTAATAACATCACTTTGGGGGAGGGCAAGCCTTGGCATAACAGTGAACTGACCCGCCTTTTACTGGTTTGTAAGTTTGAGTCATGTTAATTGTTTACAGCCTCTTTGTGAAAATGGAAAGGGAAGGCTGCATATGATATATGAAGCTCCCCCAGTGAGGGGCCTCATGCACTGGGGCGCCCCTTAATGAAGCCAGCTGTAGAAATTTCTGGAAAAAATTTGAGCCATTAGGATTATTCCTGCTGTCA
>JAGVVM010006401.1:0-31970 GCA_019149425.1 Psidium friedrichsthalianum
CCGATGGGTTTGGTCCGGTTCTAGAGAACACCGGTTCGATCCCCAATTCTTCAAGGTGGAACTGGATCAATGGATTGCCCACCCAAACCAACAATTTTTTTTTTTAAACAATTGATATGTGTAGAAATGATATTTTAGGCAAAGAAATGGACTCGCACATGAGGAATAAATACAATATTTTATGTAGAAATGAGATTCAAATAACTTCACACAACATTGAACATTGTATTCGATATTCATTATGACATGGACACCTCCATGTTTTTTTTGGTCCGACCTCCATGTGAATCACGAGAATATTGTACGCAGATATGTGAATATCAAACAAGTCCCTTTTTATAAATACATTTTCCTTTTATTTCTTATTTTACCCGTTACATTGGATCTCTTGGGAACCGAACCGGGCTGGTGATCGGGTCCCCGATTCATGAGGGAATCAGATCAACTCGGACCATACTAATCCCTAATTTAAATCGTTGTTTACTTAAAGGCCCGGCTGTTCAAAGTTGACGAAGGATTTAAATTGATCACAATCCAACTATGTTCGCCTAGGGTTTGACATCATTAACCATTTAACACCAATCTTCCATTTTCTTTCCCTTTTGGGTTCGCGTCAAACGCGACATGATTCTGCTGCCCAGGGGGAGTCATTCCACCGCTTCCGAAGCTCACTCATTTGATGGGGAGAAAAAAAAAAAAAGAGAAAAGGAAGGAGGAAAGAACAATTATACGACTCACGAAAAAAGAAAATGGATAAATGGAAGGTTACAACTTTCAACAACATCACATCTAACAAGGCTTGTCATGTGGAAAAAAAAAGGGTTTTGTGTTTTCTTGCCACCCAAGGGACAGGAACGTGCAACCACCAATTTCTAGATGATGTTGGTACCATCACCATCCAATGCAGTGGAAAAGATAGAAGAAAAAAAAAATCCGTGTGATCAAAAGTCAAAAACTATGTGATTAAAGTCCTCACCCGCATAACCAGAAACCCTAATTACGCCCACCAATCGAAGGCACCAGCCCGCTTTTCACGTCGGCTTACATTTGGCCGACCCTCGATGATGGCTCGATGGCTCTCCAGAGCTTTGGATGGATCCGGCGACGAGAAGGAAGAATCATGAGCGTGCTCTTTTGCACGTGTTGATGATGGAAACTTGGAACCCAATATTAATACACATATGGGGCAGTGGGTACGACGCAGAGATTGCTTGATTTAAAGCCTTTTGAAGGGTGGTCTAGGTTAAGGCTGCGATCATTGGCTTAGAATGTGGTTTTTTGGGACCTTTCCCCCCGAGGCCGAAGCTCTTCTCGCGATGGTATTGTTTAGTAGGTACGGGCTAAGATGTTTTCGTGCTCTGTGTTTTTAGCTCTAACATTGATAGGTGTTGAGGAAAAAAAAAAAAAAAAGGATGTATGGTAGAATGGGAGGAAACGTTTCTATCCAATTTATTTTCTAACCCGTGATTTTAACATTTCATGCGACTTTGACCGGCTTACGACGGCCGAAAAGTAAAGTGAACGAGAGTTTGATCGGAAGGCGAAAAGGGAAATATAGGGTTTATTGGTCTTTTAGTATCGAGGATTTCTTCAGCACCGGACGTTCAAATGCGCGATGCGCAAGCATGTCGGCATCGATCGAATGCAAGGAATACCCAACTCTCTTTTGTTCACTCGGCCTAGCACGATCTCCTCCAAAAAGCATTTCCGGCCAAACATCTTCCTCGAATCTCTTCAATCTCGAGCCACGAAAGTGGCTACAATTGTGGGGGAAATATCACTCGAATTGGCACTTTCTAAATGGCCCTCTTTCTTTTTTTGGGTGATGGACGTACCCAAGAAGCATACACACGAAGAAGAATGGTTGGTGATTTCTAAGTACATTTTTTGTGTGGAGGAGAGGGGCGACGTGGGGTTTTCTTCCTTTTGCATCTCCTTTGCGTTGATTTGCGAGTTTCTTCTTTATCTTTGGCTTTTATTTATTTTCTAAACCTAAAGCCGCAAGCCCCTCCTTTTCTTTTCCCCTTTATGCTATTTTACTTTTAAGTGCGGCATGAGATATGGGAGTGGGCATAGTTTAGCTTTCCAAGCGTGGGATGTTATTGTTGGAGGATCCACAATCAAATGGCTCCATGGTCTCCATGTCCCACTCTCCCCCCCCACCGAACACACACACACTCTCTCTCTCTCTAACATACCCATTATTATACTTGACTCGATTTTACCTTAATCATGAATTATGAATAAGGTTAGTCAATGGCGGCTCGCCACGCGTCGCCTCTTCGCGCATCCGATGGACTTTGATCGAGGCATAGTTTGAAGTGAGAACGACTATAATATTGGACGTGGCGGAAAACATGGAAATCAAAGTCTAGGAATGCCGAGCCAATAGAGAAAACCCAAAAAAGAAAAGGGCAAAAAAAAGAAAAAAGAGTTTTTGTCTTCTGAATGCTCTCTCGAGCACGTATGACTTTGTTCCCCCTACTTTTAGTATTTTAGTATAAGACGTAATGAAAGTGCTCTCGGTTGTTATCGATAATCTTTTTTGTTAATAAACCTTGAGGCTGTCCTCGCTCATTGATGATGCAACAATTGTCGTATTGTGGCTCGTGGGGCGGGGGAAGTGGTAATTAATCACTCCCACGATGAGCGTGTTAGAAAGCTCGAACTTTTCCTTTCCAAGGCAATTTGTTAAGAGAATTATTTCTCCTAAAATTATTAGCTATTGGTCGTCGAACAAATTGTTACTGGAGCTGATGTAAAAATCGATTTATGGGTAAATTGGTATCGTTTTGAGGTGCCACGTGAGTTGTATAAGAGAATTCTTTTATTGAAATTTTGATATGATGTGAAACGGTTAATATATCATAATTAGCCCATAACTCATTTGTTTCATCTTTATACTGAGAGTGGATCCTACTAGATATGTTGATGAACCAGAACTTGGATTTTCGCTGAAGGGATTGGGCTTTGTGTTGTGCTTTCGTGAGTTGTATTGGAGAATTCTTTCATTGAAATTTTGATGTGATGTGAAACGGTTAATATATCATAATTAACCCATAACTCATTTGTTTCATCTTTCGGCTGAGAGTGGATCTTACTAGATATGTTGATGAATCAGAACTTGGATTTTCTCTTGATTATCTCTCCGGCCGAAGGTATTGGGCTTTGTGTTGTGCTTTCCAGCAAATGATATAAGGGCTGATGGTTAAACGGTGGACTACTAATTTGTTTTCATATTTGTTGAATATCTCAAGGAAGAGAATCTCACGATCTACATAAGTTTCAATTTAAAATTGCTATAGCTGTTGGTCTAACGAGAAGACACCATGGGCAATTGATCCAATAATACAAGATAGAGACCATGGGAGAAGGTAGGTCCAGGCCTACAACAGCACGATCTCGAATGGCAATTGATGCCAATTGTTGTGCATAATTGTATGTGTATAGCAGTGGAGATATAAGTTGAGATATGCCGATATCGAAAAATAGTCGGAATTAACGGCGAGCATGCGCATGAGGATGAGATTATTGAGTTGCACGCCTGACCTCTAGCAAACAAGTCTCGAATCAAAGTAATGGCGTGATATGGAGCAATTGATATTTTCTAGCTAGTCGGCCAATAACCCACCGACTCAAACTTTTGAGCGAAGTTTGATCAAACTAGATATATTGATGGTTCCCTAATCCTACGATGATAAAGCTAACTCAAGAGAGGTTTATGCACTCGAATCGCTCATCAGCTTCGCGAAGGCTTCCAAGTACATCGTCATCCAATAAAATCAAATCACTAGACACGTAAACCACTCGTTATTTCTCCTTCTCCTTTTGAACAAAAATCACTCGTTGAGTTCGTCCTAATTTGTCAATAGGGTGTCTACGTTTTGTGGACGACAACCAAAATAACCCCAAGAGAGATAGCAAAAGTGGAAGGTTCACTACCATTGGAAGTGCGAGAGGCTATCAAAGCGCAAGAGCTAGTGCAAGAAGAAGAGCTTAGCTTGTGCCTTTCTAGAGTCGAAAACAGAAGGGAATTTTCCTTTCTCCTTATCTTGAAATAATTTATTTATAAAAAAAGAAAAAGAAAAAAAGAAGCATGTGGCTTTTAGTCAAGTGCTCAATCCACATCCATGATTCCCGTGCCACACAACCCCCCTCCCCTCCCAGAGGCACATTTGCTAAAATCCCAATTAAAGGGCACTAATTATTGCTTAAAAGAATGCTCGGATCATGGCATATGGTACGACATAGATTAATATAATGATTACTATGGTATAATTAGTATTAATCATTAAATTAAGAAGTTAGACGTGCGAAGGGAATCCCAACTTTACATCTCACTCGTACATGGGAGGGGTGTGCTAGTGCCACCAAAAGCGTAGACCAATGGGATTGGGATAGAGAAAAATAGAAGGGGAAAAGGGGAAAAGATTGATTCGGGTCTGTACAAATTGTTCCCTCCTCTCCAAACAAAAGCTCGTGGATGTGTTAATGTTGTTAAGTACCCATTTAATTATGTTTTTGGCTAGCTTTCTCTCATGTGATCCTGGGTTATTGCTTCTTGATGAGAACAAAGTGCTAATCGATGAGAGCTAAGTAAATACAGCAGGAGACACGTGAAATGCCCGAGTCAAGAAGCGCAAATTACTCCCCAATTGGAGATGCGAGAATTGTAGCGTAAAGCCGACCCAAAACGGCATAAGAGAAATCAACAAACTCGTCACGCAGGCAAGAGAAATCGAGTAGAGGCACTCGATGTTGGTCTGTTGCATTGGCTTTTTCAGTTTCGACGCATGATTCCGCAAAGCCGGCATCTATCGTGGTCTATGCAATTTAAGCCGCACCCCATGTGAAAATGAAAACGCTTTCCCCAAATTTATCATCTTTTTTTCACTTGACCTTTGACATGTAGGGCATGCATGGCAATCATTCTGATCCTAAAAAACCGACTTTGATTGAAATGTTTTTTTTTTTTATTCCGTTCCCTAAATAAGTTTTAGAGAATCAAGATATGTTTGATAACTGCACAAATTTTTCTTCCTGAAACGGTAACGTGTTTGGTAATTGCATAAAATTTGGCTCTTGAAAATAATTTATCTTCCTAATTTATGTCATTTAAGTCAAATAATTACGTAATTACTTTGTGAAATTTCATCTTATATTTCAAATTAATTGAATATTAATTTATATTGATTCTCTTATATAACATATTGCATATTGCACATAACATTTTTTTTCGTGCTATTCCGTCTAATTGCAATGTCATGACGAGTCATTTTAAACTTAAAAAAAAAAAAACAATTTTGGGTTAGTGTTGTGATTTCATATTAGCTCGGGCACTCCTAGGTCTATACCAAATCACAACAAGGAAATATCAAATTTGATTTTTGCGTGATCGATGGCATGTGTATGTATACATGCAAATAGAGTAGCCACCAGTTTTTGAGGAAAATAGATTGAAAACCTTATCAAACAGTTGGGAGAAATCGTTTAATTCAACATAATCAGAAATTGGGAACACGAAGTTGGGTGTTTTCTAACTATGTTTCATGTAAATTTTCAATTCATTTTTAAACCTATGAGGTAAGTCAATGTTAAGTGTTCACATACGTTATTTTTGTATTTTTTCATTTTTTTTAAAACTAGACTAAGTCTAAATTACCTAAAACTATGCAAATCATAACTATTAAAATCAAGTACGAAATTAAGGAATCATGATATTGATAAATAGCATAAAAAAAACCATAATGAAACTCTACGGACTTAGAAAAAGATGTTTCAGGTTTTATTTTTTATTTTTTTATTATCTTAAGTATTTTTCTTTAAAATGAGACTTCATTCTATTTTAGGTTAAGAAAAAAATGCTGAGAGAACTGAAAAGGAAAAGTGAGAGATGTGAAACTTCATTTTGTTTTATGATTTTCAAATGTATTCTTCTTTTCATAATCAAATTTTTTTTTCTTTTTGCTTCAAAACTGTTTTCGTGAACAGAATTAGGATTAGAATTATTTACGTTATCAAATATGACTCTCATCTTTTATTTTTTTATTTCGGACAACAGAATTAGAGAACCAAAATGATCGTCATGCAAGCTCTTATTCTATCAAAATTCGGTCCATGAACTTTCTGAGTTTTCTTAAGAGTCTCTTAGATCCGGTGCATGGCTCGCATACATGGCAAATCGGCCATGAGTTACTTTCCTTTCATTTTCTCTCCACAAGAATTTGAAAAAGATTCCGTATATTTTGCATCCATTTTTCATTATTTTCGAAGCAAGCCATTAAAGGGTTCTGCTCTCCAATAAAATTCTTGGAAAAAAAGGGTCTAAATTAATGTATTCGGGACATAATTGATTTTCCATAATTTACACGCAACCATATGATTTCCATATGGTTGCGTGTAAATTATGGAAAATCAATTATGTCCCGAATACATTAATTTAGACCCTTTTTTTCCAAGAATTTTATTGGAGAGCAGAACCCTTTAATGGCTTGCTTCGAAAAATAATGAAAAATGGATGCAAAATATACGGAATCTTTTTCAAATTCTTGTGGAGAGAAAATGAAAGGAAAGTAACTCATGGCCGATTTGCCATGTATGCGAGCCATGCACCGGATCTAAGAGACTCTAAGAAAACTCAGAAAGTTCATGGACCGAATTTTGATAGAATAAGAGCTTGCATGACGATCATTTTGGTTCTCTAATTCTGTTGTCCGAAATAAAAAAATAAAGATGAGAGTCATATTTGATAACGTAAATAATTCTAATCCTAATTCTGTTCACGAAAAACAGTTTTGAAGCAAAAATAAGAAAAAAAAATTTGATTATGAAAAGAAGAATACATTTGAAAATCATAAAACAAAATGAAGTTTCACATCTCTCACTTTTCCTTTTCAGTTCTCTCAGCATTTTTTTCTTAACCTAAAATAGAATGAAGTCTCATTTTAAAGAAAAATACTTAAGATAATAAAAAAATAAAAAATAAAACCTGAAACATCTTTTTCTAAGTCCGTAGAGTTTCATTATGGTTTTTTTTATGCTATTTATCAATATCATGATTCCTTAATTTCGTACTTGATTTTAATAGTTATGATTTGCATAGTTTTAGGTAATTTAGACTTAGTCTAGTTTTAAAAAAAAATGAAAAAAATACAAAAATAACGTATGTGAACACTTAACATTGACTTACCTCATAGGTTTAAAAATGAATGAAAATTTACATGAAACATAGTTAGAAAACACCCAACTTCGGTGTTCCCAATTTCTGATTATGTGAATTAAACGATTTCTCCCAACTGTTTGATAAGGTTTTCAATCTATTTCCTCAAAAACTGGTGGCTACTCTATTTGCATGTATACATACACATGCCATCGATCACGCAAAAATCAAATTTGATATTTCCTTGTTGTGATTTGGTATAGACCTAGGAGTGCCCGAGCTAATATGAAATCACAACACTAACCCAAAATTGTTTTTTTTTTTTTAAAATGACTCGTCATGACATTGCAATTAGACGGAATAGCACGAAAAAAAATGTTATGTGCAATATGCAATATGTTATATAAGAGAATCAATATAAATTAATATTCAATTAATTTGAAATATAAGATGAAATTTCACAAAGTAATTACGTAATTATTTGACTTAAATGACATAAATTAGGAAGATAAATTATTTTCAAGAGCCAAATTTTATGCAATTACCAAACACGTTACCGTTTCAGGAAGAAAAATTTGTGCAGTTATCAAACATATCTTGATTCTCTAAAACTTATTTAGGGAACGGAATTAAAAAAAAAAACATTTCAATCAAAGTCGGTTTTTAGGATCAGAATGATTGCCATGCATGCCCTACATGTCAAAGGTCAAGTGAAAAAAAGATGATAAATTTGGGGAAAGCGTTTCATTTTCACATGGGGTGCGGCTTAAATTGCATAGACCACGATAGATGCCGGCTTTGCGGAATCATGCGTCGAAACTGAAAAAGCCAATGCAACAGACCAACATCGAGTGCCTCTACTCGATTTCTCTTGCCTGCGTGACGAGTTTGTTGATTTCTCTTATGCCGTTTGGGTCGGCTTTACGCTACAATTCTCGCATCTCCAATTGGGGAGTAATTGCGCTTCTTGACTCGGGCATTTCACGTGTCTCCTGCTGTATTTACTTAGCTCTCATCGATTAGCACTTTGTTCTCATCAAGAAGCAATAACCCAGGATCACATGAGAGAAAGCTAGCCAAAAACATAATTAAATGGGTACTTAACAACATTAACACATCCACGAGCTTTTGTTTGGAGAGGAGGGAACAATTTGTACAGACCCGAATCAATCTTTTCCCCCTTTTCCCCCTTCTATTTTTCTCTATCCCAATCCCATTGGGTCTACGCTTTTGGTGGCACTAGCACACCCCTCCCATGTACGAGTGAGATGTAAAGTTGGGATTCCCCTTCGCACGTCTAACTTCTTAATTTAATGATTAATACTAATTATACCATAGTAATCATTATATTAATCTATGTCGTACCATATGCCATGATCCGAGCATTCTTTTAAGCAATAATTAGTGCCCTTTAATTGGGATTTTAGCAAATGTGCCTCTGGGAGGGGGAGGGGGGTTGTGTGGCACGGGAATCATGGATGTGGATTGAGCACTTGACTAAAAGCCACATGCTTCTTTTTTTCTTTTTCTTTTTTTATAAATAAATTATTTCAAGATAAGGAGAAAGGAAAATTCCCTTCTGTTTTCGACTCTAGAAAGGCACAAGCTAAGCTCTTCTTCTTGCACTAGCTCTTGCGCTTTGATAGCCTCTCGCACTTCCAATGGTAGTGAACCTTCCACTTTTGCTATCTCTCTTGGGGTTATTTGGTTGTCGTCCAACAAAAACGTAGACACCCTATTGACAAATTAGGACGAACTCAACGAGTGATTTTGTTCAAAAGGAGAAGGAGAAATAACGAGTGGTTTACGTGTCTAGTGATTTGATTTTATTGGATGACGATGTACTTGGAAGCCTTCGCGAAGCTGATGAGCGATTCGAGTGCATAAACCTCTCTTGAGTTAGCTTTATCATCGTAGGATTAGGGAACCATCAATATATCTAGTTTGATCAAACTTCGCTCAAAAGTTTGAGTCGGTGGGTTATTGGCCGACTAGCTAGAAAATATCAATTGCTCCATATCACGCCATTACTTTGATTCGAGACTTGTTTGCTAGAGGTCAGGCGTGGCAACTCAATAATCTCATCCTCATGCGCATGCTCGCCGTTAATTCCGACTATTTTCGATATCGGCATATCTCAACTTATATCTCCACTGCTATACACATACAATTATGCACAACAATTGGCATCAATTGCCAATTCGAGATCGTGCTGTTGTAGGCCTGGACCTACCTTCTCCCATGGTCTCTATCTTGTATTATTGGATCAATTGCCCATGGTGTCTTCTCGTTAGACCAACAGCTATAGCAATTTTAAATTGAAACTTATGTAGATCGTGAGATTCTCTTCCTTGAGATATTCAACAAATATGAAAACAAATTAGTAGTCCACCGTTTAACCATCAGCCCTTATATCATTTGCTGGAAAGCACAACACAAAGCCCAATACCTTCGGCCGGAGAGATAATCAAGAGAAAATCCAAGTTCTGATTCATCAACATATCTAGTAAGATCCACTCTCAGCCGAAAGATGAAACAAATGAGTTATGGGTTAATTATGATATATTAACCGTTTCACATCACATCAAAATTTCAATGAAAGAATTCTCCAATACAACTCACGAAAGCACAACACAAAGCCAATCCCTTCAGCGAAAATCCAAGTTCTGGTTCATCAACATATCTAGTAGGATCCACTCTCAGTATAAAGATGAAACAAATGAGTTATGGGCTAATTATGATATATTAACCGTTTCACATCATATCAAAATTTCAATAAAAGAATTCTCTTATACAACTCACGTGGCACCTCAAAACGATACCAATTTACCCATAAATCGATTTTTACATCAGCTCCAGTAACAATTTGTTCGACGACCAATAGCTAATAATTTTAGGAGAAATAATTCTCTTAACAAATTGCCTTGGAAAGGAAAAGTTCGAGCTTTCTAACACGCTCATCGTGGGAGTGATTAATTACCACTTCCCCCGGCCCCACGAGCCACAATACGACAATTGTTGCATCATCAATGAGCGAGGACAGCCTCAAGGTTATTAACAAAAAAAGATTATCGATAACAACCGAGAGCACTTTCATTACGTCTTATACTAAAATACTAAAAGTAGGGGGAACAAAAGTCATACGTGCTCGAGAGAGCATTCAGAAGACAAAAACTCTTTTCTTTCTTTTTTTTGCCCTTTTCTTTTTTGGGTTTTCTCTATTGGCTCGGCATTCCTAGACTTTGATTTCCATGTTTTCCGCCACGTCCAATATTATAGTCGTTCTCACTTCAAACTATGCCTCGATCAAAGTCCATCGGATGCGCGAAGAGGCGACGCGTGGCGAGCCGCCATTGACTAACCTTATTCATAATTCATGATTAAGGTAAAATCGAGTCAAGTATAATAATGGGTATGTTAGAGAGAGAGAGAGTGTGTGTGTGTTCGGTGGGGGGGGGAGAGTGGGACATGGAGACCATGGAGCCATTTGATTGTGGATCCTCCAACAATAACATCCACGCTTGGAAAGCTAAACTATGCCCACTCCCATATCTCATGCCGCACTTAAAAGTAAAATAGCATAAAGGGGAAAAGAAAAGGAGGGGCTTGCGGCTTTAGGTTTAGAAAATAAATAAAAGCCAAAAGATAAAGAAGAACTCGCAAATCAACGCAAAGGGAGATGCAAAAGGAAGGAAAACCCCACGTCGCCCCTCTCCTCCACACAAAAAATGTACTTAGAAATCACCAACCATTCTTCTTCGTGTGTATGCTTCTTGGGTACGTCCATCACCCAAAAAAAGAAAGAAGGGCCATTTAGAAAGTGCCAATTCGAGTGATATTTCCCCCACAATTGTAGCCACTTTCGTGGCTCGAGATTGAAGAGATTCGAGGGAAGATGTTTGGCCGGAAATGCTTTTTGGAGGAGATCGTGCTAGGCCGAGTGAACAAAAGAGAGTTGGGTATTCCTTGCATTCGATCGATGCCGACATGCTTGCGCATCGCGCATTTGAACGTCCGGTGCTGAAGAAATCCTCGATACTAAAAGACCAATAAACCCTATATTTCCCTTTTCGCCTTCCGATCAAACTCTCGTTCACTTTACTTTTCGGCCGTCGTAAGCCGGTCAAAAGTCGCATGAAATGTTAAAATCACGGGTTAGAAAATAAATTGGATAGAAACGTTTCCTCCCATTCTACCATACATCCTTTTTTTTTTTTTTTCCTCAACACCTATCAATGTTAGAGCTAAAAACACAGAGCACGAAAACATCTTAGCCCGTACCTACTAAACAATACCATCGCGAGAAGAGCTTCGGCCTCGGGGGGAAAGGTCCCAAAAAACCACATTCTAAGCCAATGATCGCAGCCTTAACCTAGACCACCCTTCAAAAGGCTTAAATCAAGCAATCTCTGCGTCGTACCCACTGCCCCATATGTGTATTAATATTGGGTTCCAAGTTTCCATCATCAACACGTGCAAAAGAGCACGCTCATGATTCTTCCTTCTCGTCGCCGGATCCATCCAAAGCTCTGGAGAGCCATCGAGCCATCATCGAGGGTCGGCCAAATGTAAGCCGACGTGAAAAGCGGGCTGGTGCCTTCGATTGGTGGGCGTAATTAGGGTTTCTGGTTATGCGGGTGAGGACTTTAATCACATAGTTTTTGACTTTTGATCACACGGATTTTTTTTTTCTTCTATCTTTTCCACTGCATTGGATGGTGATGGTACCAACATCATCTAGAAATTGGTGGTTGCACGTTCCTGTCCCTTGGGTGGCAAGAAAACACAAAACCCTTTTTTTTTCCACATGACAAGCCTTGTTAGATGTGATGTTGTTGAAAGTTGTAACCTTCCATTTATCCATTTTCTTTTTTCGTGAGTCGTATAATTGTTCTTTCCTCCTTCCTTTTCTCTTTTTTTTTTTTCTCCCCATCAAATGAGTGAGCTTCGGAAGCGGTGGAATGACTCCCCCTGGGCAGCAGAATCATGTCGCGTTTGACGCGAACCCAAAAGGGAAAGAAAATGGAAGATTGGTGTTAAATGGTTAATGATGTCAAACCCTAGGCGAACATAGTTGGATTGTGATCAATTTAAATCCTTCGTCAACTTTGAACAGCCGGGCCTTTAAGTAAACAACGATTTAAATTAGGGATTAGTATGGTCCGAGTTGATCTGATTCCCTCATGAATCGGGGACCCGATCACCAGCCCGGTTCGGTTCCAAGAGATCCAATGTAACGGGTAAAATAAGAAATAAAAGGAAAATGTATTTATAAAAAGGGACTTGTTTGATATTCACATATCTGCGTACAATATTCTCGTGATTCACATGGAGGTCGGACCAAAAAAAACATGGAGGTGTCCATGTCATAATGAATATCGAATACAATGTTCAATGTTGTGTGAAGTTATTTGAATCTCATTTCTACATAAAATATTGTATTTATTCCTCATGTGCGAGTCCATTTCTTTGCCTAAAATATCATTTCTACACATATCAATTGTTTAAAAAAAAAAAATTGTTGGTTTGGGTGGGCAATCCATTGATCCAGTTCCACCTTGAAGAATTGGGGATCGAACCGGTGTTCTCTAGAACCGGACCAAACCCATCGGTCAGGTCAGATCCGGTCGGTCCATCTTACTCACCCCTAATTTGAATGGCTTTGTACTTTTATTTATGTGCAAGTAGTTGAAGTCTTAATTTTCAAATGGCTTCTTCATTGATAGATTCAATTTTCTTGCAGGTATAATAAAGTCCTATATTAAGAAAAAAAAATTGTAATCGAGTCTTTACAACGAATAGTGTCGGAAATTGCTCATGTGGGTTTAAGATGGTTAGTTACACTTTTATGAAAAAGTGTATAATTTGATTGCACCAAATTAAAAGGCCGAGGACGTTATCATGCTTTCTAATAAAATTTCAAGACCTAATTTTCTTAATAAGAGATACAACACTCAATTGCATTCCTATAAACCGTTTAGTATATTTAGTATACTTTTTCTTATGACATATATCTATGCTCAAATCCACAGAAATTAAAAAAAAAAACACACACACGTTGCTACCTGTGAAATCAAATTCGTAGTTAAAACTCAAGAAATCAAAAAGGGCTAGCGTCCATTTCAACTTGTAACTTGGGCGACACAATTAACTTACAAACCGAGTAGAAATTGAAGAGTACAAAATTTTCTCCACAAGATAATAGGATTAATATTACTTACAGACTATACATTTTTTTTTTTTTTTAAGTAGCTTCAAAACTACTTCTAAAACAAAAAAAAATGCTCCAAAAGTAGAAAAATGAAGTTGCATCACTAAACGGATTTCTACTCAGAAATTACATTACCAAATAGATTTTTCTGCTCTGAAAACACTTTCGAAGCAGAAACTCAACTCCACAAGTGTTGTCATGCACACCCTTTGCTGCTAGAAACGGTTATCATAAATTTTTTTAATTATTTTTTTCAGTTTCAACATTCCGAAGAGAAAGCAGAGGCATTTAAATAGGACAAGACAAACGCGAAACAAAAAAGAAAAACCATTTCTAGAGTAAAATGAAAAATAAAATTCCGGGTATTAAAAGTCAAAATATTTTTCAATTGAAGAAGCTGCTAAAAGGGGGAGGGCAAAATGGTGAAGTAGTCAAAGCCAGTTTAAAAAAAGCAAGAGGGCGGATAAAAAGTGGTAATTAATTTCACACGCCGGGGATAAATAACGGGAAAATAAAAAAGAAACGGGGGAGAAAATCTAGAGATTCCGACCACCAAATCTCGCCGTACCGAAACTCCACGCGGGACTCGATTTTTTCTTCTTTTTATAAGTTCTGCACGCCGTCTCGTCTCGACGCGCGACTCCGTTTGTCATTGCGATTGACCGCCACCGCAGACTGCTTTCTTTCCACGCGTAATTACCGTTTTCTCCTCGCGCCACGGGTCAATGGCGCTTCAACCGCTATTTTCCCCTTTCCCCCATTTTATACGTTGAAACCCTTTTTGGAATTTAGCTTTGCGTGCCTAATAATAATAGCAAATAGGTTTGTCAAGTTCGAACTCTATTATTAATCTCAAACAAGAATAATGTTTTACTTCACTCGGAACTCCCTTTAGAATTTTTAATGAGTTTATTATCGTGAAATTTTACGACAACGCTCCCCGATTATTCTGAAAATTTAAGTCATCAGATAAATACGTGATTTAATATTTAAATATTATAATACTTCTCGTCATGCATGCAATGGATTTTGGCATCTGAAAATCGGTAAACTTGGGAGGCAAACGGGAGCTTCGAAGATTTAGAATCCGAACCTTCTTTTGACACCGCGCGAGAGAGGGACTCGAATCAAAGCCCTAGCCTTTTCTTCCTTGTTGCGACCATCGTCTCCTGTGTTCCCTTCCCGTGGGCGGCGACATCAGCATCTTCGTCTCTGTTAGGGCATCGAGCTTCATTCCAATCTCCGCTCATCGTCAAGGAAATTGTGCCTTGTCGTGATCAGTCACTTCATCTTCAGTAACTTTCCAATCTTGCCAACAACTCAACGACGCGTAAAATGGATGTTATCCGTCATGGAACTCCCTTTCAATTGTGAGTGAGCATCGTTGACGAGTGAAGTTGCCGTCGACTATCCACGGAACTGTGAGCGTCGGATTCGAGCGCACTTTCATCGATCAGCCAAAGTTGACTGACGCAGGGTGAATCAGTTAATTTTGCTACAATTCAAGCGGTGTTTCCACGCGATTCTATCAATTTTTTTTTTTGTTTGGTTGAAGGTTCTGTCAAAGTTGTGTGAGAAAAAAGTGACAATTTTCTGATCATGTGTTTCTTCACGGCTATCAAATATGGCGGTGATTTGGATTACGTTCAATTGTCCCGTAAGATCTAGCATACCCCGTTGTCACTATATTGAATATGATCAGTGTATTCACATCCTCGTGTAGTGTTCGGCTTACATGACACTTGGTCACAGACTTCGGAAGAAAGTTGCACATGTGCTAGCCCCTCCAACTTGAAGGGGAAAGTTGAAGTATATTTGTGGATATTAAAAGTTCCATGTAAAGAATATTCGTGATGTTATAATTTTTATATTCATTTTTTTTCTTTTGAGATAGCTGGTTTCTTAATTAGATTAGGTTATTTCCTTTTTCTATGCATATCGTTCGGAAATAAACACCGTTCTCCAACAAAGTGTAAAGTCAAGTCGATTAAGTAAAGATGCCGTTTCTATTCATTCTCCTCTTTTGAAAATCCTAGAATGTTTACACTTTTTAAACGCCGCTCTCATCAAAACAAGATTCCGATAGACGGTTGATCGTCGAAGCACCAAGTGAAGCACCTTATGTGATCAAGGATCCTCATCCCTCAAATAAAGTCCAATAAAACTTATCCCAAAATCAAGTCGTGATTTAAAAAAATTGGTTTAAGTCATAATTTGGGTCTGTTTTATTTGAAGGTATATTTCAAAATTACAGAACGTGATCACCTAAATAATTTAGCACATCCCGTAATGGATTAGTTAGGAATACGAACAGTTTGGCTTGACTCGCTCGAGTTTGGATGCACGTTTCGAAGCGACACGACCCAACCCAATATCAACCTATGATCACGGCTATGTGATTCGGAACCTTTCATCTGTTCATGCACGCGACGCTAACTAGTCGTAACTCCTGACAGAGGAAATTCGCTTGATAATAATCTCTCTGATAAACTTAATGTAATGCAATTTCGATGGAGTCGCTGCCGACGGAACTGTCGACGACGAACGGGTAGGCTCGAGGACAGAATGAAAGCACTTTCACAGGGCCGTTGACGCTGTTGAATCGCAGAGAGAGAGCGAAAGCAGCGGTGGACTCGACCCGTGAATCTTGGAAGGCCATGCCGCCTTTGATGGAAGGGACGAGCGCATGGACGATGTCGAATTCAGGCGGAACTTTCGACGCCTTCATCACGCATGACGGGAGATCTGTCGTATAGTTAATTTTTGTACATGAACTCTACAGCTTACAAAAAAAAACTCTTCCTTCTACAGATCTTCTTCTTCCAATGGATGTGGTTGATATGCATGATTTGTGGAATTTCGGAACAAATATTTGCGTGAGATAATTACCATCGTAACTCGGAAATCCCTGGGTCAAAGCCCGGATCATACGTTCGTACAAGAGATCAATAGGGTATTGGCTTAGATGACAAGCGAGTTTGTTTCCCCTTATGATTTTGGGTTCAAATCTTGTTGGGAGCACTTCAAGAGTAAAAATCTCAAACCAAGTACTGCAGCCCGTGAGGCCCATCACCTCAGCCGCTTTCGCAGACTTGTGTAGCCGCCCGCCACCCAGCCGCCAGTGCTCGACCGGCCTAACTTTTCTGTTTTCCAAAGCGAAAAGAAGGTATTGCAACTTTTAAAAACGTCATGACATTTTCTACTGCGGCTTTGAAGAAGAAAGCAAATCAGGGCGAATGGGCTCACGGAATCATACGCCGATCACACCTCAATTTTAGTCCCCGCTTAACACGGGTGGGCTTTAGGAAGCATCATACCTGTCCCCAGAACTTGAAGGCTTGGAGCTACAATTCGATGGTGTGAGAGGCAACAATGGCTGCTTTCGAAACGCTTTCGAAAGTACATCATTCATTTGAAATCGTCCGTCTGCCGACGTTCTGATTGTCGTGTTTCGCATATGTTTCTCATTCCACATCGCCTAAATATAGTCCATTGCGCTCACGCAACTTAACCTAATGAAACGCTTTCTGAAAAGGCACAAGAGTGCGAATGAGTCGTGACCAAAGCGGACATTACCGTGCCGCTGCTGGCCCCCCTGGATCTGTCTATGGTGGCATCAGAGCCCCGGCGAGGATGGTTGTTGGGTTCCAGACTCGTTTCCGTTTGTAAATCGCCTAAATGCGGGTCATCGCGGATGAACATCGCTTGAACACATCTCTAGCTGATTCCTGATAGTAGGAATTCAACTCTTTTGATGTTTGAACTCGTATAAGATTTGTTTTAGTATCCGCTTCTCCCAACTCGTCTGTCCAATGGCCCATTATTGAATGTGAAGTCGCATCGTCCATACAATTATTATCGGGCACCTCGGATGCGACTAGACCTTAGACCTCGTGAGTCTCTACATTGAGATCATGTTATCTCGGTGGTCGAAGTTGAATTGCGGTGACCGATGATGGACGTTACATCTATTTCGAACACAGCAATCGGTTTGACAGTGTCAGCTCATAGTTGCAAGTACCGTAAAATTTCTTTATTTATCGCTAATGATTTGCTGATTAAAAAAACCGAGAATAAGCAGAGTAATTTGGCATGGAATTTAGGAATCATCAAACAAGTGATGCTTCTTAATGTGCCGTTGGTTTGGACATTTCTGGAGAAAGTTGATGTTTCTTCGAATGTGTGATCCAAGTGCGAAGACAATATCACATCCGGGAACGTAGGCGCTCATCGTACGTGGATGATCAATATGGACGATGACAGGAGAATGCTTTTACAACGGTACACCGATGGGTCTTGGTCGGCCGCGGTGCCATGCCCCGCCCGCGCTAGCTCGCGGTTGAACAGATTCCGTTCATTTGAACACTTCGTCCAAAAATAGTCGCTAATCTAATTCAGCAAACTAGCTAGCGGATTGGGTGCCTAAGACCTAATGGAGAAAAGAACTTTTCACTAATTGGATATCTTATGATCCCTCAAAATCTATGTTGGATATTTTATGTTCTGATGTTCACAAATCTGCTTTGAGTCAATGAAATTTCCACTATTTTCGACCAAAAATAGAAAAAAAAAAAAAAAAAGCTCATAAGTTCACACCGGCATAGAGGTGGTAATTTGGGTTGAAAACCCATATGTTAACCTATATTCAATAAAATGGGTCAAATTATAAATATGAATTTCGGGCCTAATTATATATGGATTGTAAATGGGTCTGTCTTTGGACCCATTTGAAACCCATTTAACTTGATAAACCCAACCCACTTACAATTCACTTAGCTTGCAAAATTTATTAGTTTATATTATTTTAATTTTAATTTTTTATAAGTGAAAAAAGGAAAGAAAAATTAAAATAAGATTAAAAAAATATAAAAACCGTTCAAAGAAGTAGACTATCACCGATTGTCACTGTCCCTTGCTGGTCCCCAATTGCTAGATTTTGGAGGGAAAAAAGGGAAAAGAAAATAGAAATAAAAATAAGATAATATCTTTTTAGATTTGTATTGCATGAAAGTATTTTAACAATATTATTTTTCTTAACAAATATTTCATAATTTGGTTAAATACAAAAGTGTTTAAATAATACGGGTCGGGTCGGATATATGTTAATTATAGGTTGGGTCAAGTATGAATCGTTAGATTTGAATTACATAAAAAAGAAAAGTCAAAACGGATTAAATGGATCAATATCGATCGACCCATATTCGATCGGACTCACTCATTTAACACCTCTAGGCATTACTCATTAGGGATGTCAAAGGCCCGAGCCGAGCCCGGGAAAATTACTTAAATTCCGGGCCGGACCTTAGTACTGTTTTCATACAGTACGGTACTTTTGGTACATACCGGTACTATTTTGATTGCAATCTAAAAGCAATCTGTACCCTAAAAGATGAGATCAATACGGTCTCGATCACTTACCCTCTCCTGTCCCCCTCCCCTCTCTCTCTCTCTTCTCTCTCTCTCTCTCTACTGCACAAAAGCAGAGCACTCTCTCGCCTTTTTCTCTTCATCTTGTGGCGCCCTTTGTGGAGCTTCGTAGCTGATCGCCCCTCAATTGCAAAAATTGGTTCAAAGGACAAGGGGTGCCTCCGTTTTTGACTCAAGCTCTCCGTGATCTGCTCTTCCTATCGCCCAAACTGATCGCTCTTGCTTTGGAGCAAGCGCGGGAACTTATACTGGGGCGCACGGAGTCCTGAGGCAGGCTCAAGAGCGCGCTGGACACCAGCTCCGTGTAGGTCCCGGATCGTGCGTGCTCGTGGGACTCGCCGCCGCCACCAACCCTGCGCGCCCTCTTCAGCGCAAGTTCACCTGCGGCTTCCGCTGTGACGCCACCGAGACTCGGGCGCCAGCGACATCACCGAGCTCGCCCTCGGACTAGGCGAATACTCAGGCTGCTCGCCTCCGTCTCCTGGGACCTACATTACCTCTGGACCTCACCTCTCGGAAAAACTATTACCGAGCTAATTTTTTTTTAAAGTTTTGTTTTTTAAAATGATTTTTTATTTATTTTAAATGTTATAAATAAAATATGAATATCTTGAAGTTTGATTTTTTAAAAACAAACCCGACCCGACCCGACCCGAATATCTTGGACATATATAATTCGGGTATCGGGTCGGCTCGGGCCGGGCCGAGCTTGGCACTGTTTGATTTCGGGCCGGGTCAGGCCTACGTGAGACCCGGCCCGACCCGGCCCATTGACACCCCTATTACTCATCTAGACTTGGAAAGCCCATCACATTGGAAAGTCAAGGTGAAGACATAAGAGGTCGAAGGGAAAAATCCCTTTCAATCCCTTCCCAGCAGGCTAGGCAGAACCTTGGACAGAGACAGGGTGAGAGGAATAATTGGTCGTGGCTGTACGAGAATTCCGGATAGCGAACATGAACCTAATGTCCTCGCGTTCGATTTGATTGAAAACCTCTTTTTTCTTTTCTTTTCTTTTTTAGTTTTCTCCCATGCACTTGTTAAAGAAGATGATTAATCAATACAAGGAAAGTACAAGAAGCTATTGGCTCCCCCAAAACTCTATGTGTCTGGATCCATGCACGACTCTATCGCATTGTGGCATGTGAACTATCTTAACGAAAGTCAAATCAAATGGGATCTAACAAGCAAAAGCTAAATCAGTCACTACCTAATTACAACATAACAAAATGATCCAATGGTCCGAATCCGAAATGTTACGGACCATCAACCCTGCGGGACAACCCTTGAGCCATTGGCAAATTGCTCAGTCGTTTATCTAGTGTTAATTAAATGGGTAACAAGTGCGTATTTAACGGATATTGAGGGTGATTCTAGAAATAATTAAGCTTCGGCTGAGCGCGCCAACGACGAGCTCGCGTAGCCACGCAGGCTCGTCGAGTTGGAGGAGACTTGCTTTGAACGACGTCGCATGAAGTGTGGTCATCGGTTCGAATCCCTTGGTAAAGACGACCCTTTTCAGTGCATTTCGGCGTCATTTTTTGCTCCGATGATTATCCAGTTACGAAAAAACGAAGGGGAAGCTACGCCCGGCGGGCGTACTTAAGGGCTCTCTCACTTAACTCTGCAGGATTAAAGAAAAAGGAGATTACTTTTTTCTACCAAAATTCTTGATCAAAGTGGTCTTTCTTGCAATTCTCAATTTCTGTGGCTTCGCTTTATCAAAAGGTAATTCGTTTGGAGCCCCTCAGATCTTTAATATTCCTTTCAGTAACCCCCGAACTTTCCAATCAATCAAATGAGCCTATAATCGATCTTTCTGGTAAAACAAACAATTCTCATTAAATTGCTTTTACAATAGTATCTTAAGTACTTCAAATACTATTATTTATAACGACCCTTAGACCTTCAACAAAAAAATAAATTACCTACAGGTTCTATACGTTAGGGTGAGTATAGGCCCAAAGTAAAACTGAGAACTGGACCAAACCCGCCATAAGAACTGCTCCGGTTTCAAGTTCTCATGGTTACCGATCCGGTTCCTAATTTCCAAAAAAGTAGAACTAGTACTATGCATTTCGATTTCTGGTCCATGGCAAGAACCAAATTGGGGATAGAAGAACCGGACCGGGAACTTTTTTTGTTATGTGTTTTGAACATTTTATTGTTTGTTTTATTTTACATGTTTATATTTTATATATTGTTGCTATTGATAAATGAGTTTTTGTTGTTGTGTTCAATTTCATTAACTAAAAATAAAATGAAAAATAAAATAAAAAATTGGCCGGTTTCTCGATATACCCTGGAATTGATTAACCGGGTACGTTTCAAATTTTAGGATATGCATGTTAGGTTTCAAGTTTAAAAACTTGGGAACCGATCGTAACATGGTAGGTTCAAGGTGGAATCTTGACCAACCTTGGAAGCGCTCATCCACCACATTATATGTTCTTTATATTTATATGATCTCTCTCCATCTAAAAATTTAATTTTTTAAGTTCGACTTTCTAACATAATTTTAGAACCAACACTATTTTTTTCATGTATGTGCGTTCACACCATTAGTCAAATATCACCTGCTGCTCCTAATCTGGCTTGCAATTGTCTTAGATCACTTGATAACAAACCCTTATATGTTCACACCATTATTCCCACTCTTATTCTTAATCAAAAGTGCAGCTTACACGTGATGGAGAGTGTGAATTGATTGCCTCGATTTTATCGTGTAATGTGTGGGCCAAGGTGGGGTAAGCTTGCATATGATTATAAATTGACTGTTAAGATATATATGCTTGATCTTGTGTTAGCCAAGCGTAACATGCTATTAACCTTTATCACTATGCCCTGCATGTATAGGCCACCTTGAGTGAATCAATGCCCTACTCAAACGTAGGAGCTGACTAACGAAGATTTTATATCTCACTCGCCGTCATTAATGTTTTTAGGTTGTTAGCATGGAAGTTTGCTCGATACAATTCGGGATGCCACTTGGCCAGTCTTTCAATATGACGTATCACTCGATCCCCGATTCGAACCGTGTGTGGGAACACCACATGACAACTCTTTAGATAGAAGAAGGGGTGGGGAGCCCAGTTGCTCATCGCTTCAAAACTTGGTTTGTCCATCACGATAATGATCTCTTCGGATCCATTCGTGGGTTTGAGAGACCACCGACTGCGGACCCGCAAGTATGAACTTGGGATCCGATGGAAATTGATACACCAGATGGAGAGGTGGAAGGCCTAGAGTTCAACTCGGATTACGAACCAGAGGCCCCGATCGACTATCATAGCTGAGTAGACATGGAGGTGGACACTCCCCTTTTTAGTGGAGACCCTTTTCGATGGGTTTTTTGGGAGTATAGTGTTAACCCCCAGACACGGTATCTTTTTGGTGGTCTTAGGGAGTAGCTTTGAAGAGTAGGCTTGCAGATGGCTTTTGTTTGCTTCTCAAGGTTAACAATATATACATGAATCAAATAGTCTTTTACTAATTCTGATTGTTGATTGTTGGTTGCTAGTTTCCTATTTTCTATCTCTATTGTTTATTGTTGTTTGGATAAGTAGAATGTCTCGCGTGCCCTTAATTATAAAGATAAAATCAATAGGTCGATAATGTTCCTAGGACGTCACCCTGTTTGACCCAAGGACGTGACAAAAAAGGAGCAGAAGAGGAAGGAAAAATTCGAGAAGAAGCAGGAGAAGTACGAAAATAAGTTGGCTTGAGAGAAGAATGAGGCACTGCTGCTGCAATGGAATGGGGAGCAAATTGAGAAGCTCTCCAAGGGAACATCAGCTTATTTCCTCTCCTTTTCCTCTCTCGGCGGCATCCTCCCGATTGCTCTCTCTCCCTCTCGCCCGGTTCTCTTGCTCTCTCTCTCACTCTCGCCACTTGCTCGTTGTGTGGAGGACGATGGCAAGGCTCGGGTGCGATGCGGTGGTTCGGGATCGTTCTCATGCACGGATTTGAGGCGACTAGAAATTCTAATTTGTTGACCGTTGGATTGTCTATTTCACTTGCACGCCGTAGATTTTGTTTGCATGGACGTCCTCGAGGGCGACGGATGGTGAATAGCGGCGTGAGAAAGGCTCGAAATTAGTGGTTTGTAGCGTGAGGATTGCTTGCATGTCGTTCTCATTAGCTCAATTGATGCCTTGAGAGTTGGGTTAGAGGAACTGACGGATGGATTGTCGAAATGGAGTGGGGCATTAGGGGTAAGCAAGGGAGGACAGCTTCGGTTTTGATGCGTGATGGGCCGCAGTGTCTTGCACGTTGTTACCATTGGCACTATTGACGTTCGTGAAGGCAGAATTGGTGAAATTTGAGGTCAATTGGGTGAGATTGGCTGCGGATTATGCGTGAGCTCGCGAGATAGGTTCGGCAATGACTTAGCAGGGGCGCGTCGATAGTTACGATGGCTTGAATGTCATCTCTATTGTGGGGATCGTCCTCTATTGGTTCTGAATTGACCGATGTGGTGGTTAAAATTTGGTAAGACGAACGTTGATCTTCGGTTTGTGGTTGTGAACAACGGTGAGATAGCGAGGACAAATGGTCGGATCAGTTCGTATATAGAGTTGCCGAACGTGCGACATGTCTTTCAGTGGTTGACGCTTTCGATTATTGATGTGTTAGAGACTTTACTTATGGAGCTCTTAGCTCACCCTTGTCGATTTAGTTCTTTTCAAATTAGCTAGCCCGTGAGGATGATAGTGAAGGATAGCAGACATGCTATGGTGATGGCGCTAGATAGTGACGTGATTATAGGCGGGGAATAGACGAATTCCTTTTGTGTAACCTCCCAATCGTTTTCTTTTGTTAAAAGTTGATGTAAATGACTTATATATATATATATATATATATATAAGTCAAAAGACATTAGAAAAAACCAGGCCATCATATATGTGCAAACAAAGAGTAGGCAAGGGTATGGCCTCATAGGGTTTAAGCTAACTTGAACATGCTACTCAAACACTCATCATAAACACCTGGTGAATATATACATATATATATATATATATATATATATCATATTAAAGAAGAGCGCGTAATTAGTAAGGTAGTAGGCCCGGGACAATACACAAATAGTGTTCAGTAAAATATAATTGAAAAGTGCATTGGGAATCAACTTTGTTTTAAATGTTGTTTGTTATATTGTTAAATAAGTAAAAAAAAAAAAAATGAAGCTCCAGCAGCGCTCAGGCAAAAGGTTTAGGAAACAGTCGCACGTCGATGAGCCAGATCTAGCTTGTCGATGACGTTGCGCATGGAATGTAAAGTGGAATCGAAAGTTCAGCGAGGGCAAATCTGGAAGGAAAAAGATTCATTAGCCCCTGAAGTTGTATTAAAGAAAATGCCCAATGTCCAAGCTGAGTAGGACTTGCATTGGGTTGATGGATTTTAGAGGTCTTTGGAAATGCTGGTACTTCCCAAATGAGCTCCTAAAAATAGCTACCAAGCACATCAATGTTTGTCCAAAAAGTCATTAGAGCCTCAAATCTCATTTCCAAACTTAAGCAAACGGGGAAAGGGGTTCACTAATGCTAATGGATGTTCGACTAGAAGAATTAAAAAAAAAAAAGATGTTTCATCGAGGAAAAAAAAAGTTTGGTCCATGAAATTTCATATGGATCACGATTTATATAATGAGTCCATTTTCCTGAGAAATTTGTTAAGGAAGAACTGTGGAACTCAACATAACCCCATGGCATGCTGAATTTGACATACCTAAGTCACTAGTCGGTTCTTTCTGAAGTCCTAAAAACCTTTCCGAATCCACTACATTGATCTGATCTTCTAAAAATTTATGCTATGCTTAATTTCAGATTAGAATCCTCATCAATTAGTTTAGAATGAACAGACGTTGATCCGACAAATGGGAATCTACTGCAGTGTTGCGAAAATCAACTACTAATCAGCGCGAGTATGTTAAGTTATCGAACTAAATACCGAAACTCGAATTCTCAGCTTCAAGTAATCGGTGAAACATGCGGTAAACGCAACACTCACGACACCCTTTCGACACAACAATCTCCCGACTCTGAAATCTCGTGCTAAGCTAAAACCGACCTTGAGATCTCGAGAACGAAACCCCGAATTTCCATGCCAAATTTGTTTTGAAACATGTAGTTCGTTCATGTAGAATCAGAAATTCTAATGCCTACTTTGCTACTTTGCTCAATAAATAAATGGTGCACGAATCCTTGTGTTGCTGCTCCGTTCATATGGCTTTTCTGTTCAATACTAATTTTTTTAATCAGGGCAGTGCCCTCGGTAGTCTTAAACGCTCACGGTCAAACAAAGGATTGTTTGACGGTATCTCATTGAAGTGAATGCGTCTCCTCAGGAGTGTCTTCTTCAATCGTGCCAAGTTTGGCCTCTGCAGAGCCCTGTCACTTTCATGACTTCTCAGAAAACAGGGGATTTACACTTCAGAATCAACAATCAAGCAGAAGAGAAAATGGATTCAACCATTTCCACAAAAACCCTCATAAAACCATTTTTGTATTTTTGGGTTTATTATTATTATTATTTATTTCTCCTCCCCTTTTTAGCTAATGCAAAAATTGCAGACTCCGATGAAAATAAGCAAAAAGAGAAAAATCAAATTGAAAAAAAAATAAAATAAAAATGTATTTCACAAACAACACATGTCTTTTTTGCTCATCTCTCCTCCTTGAGTCCTTGCCAAGCTGCTAAGAAGTCTAATATTTAACAGCTGGTGTCAAAACTCCCATTTCAAACCAAGAGTATGAACACACACTGTCATGCCATTCCTGCATCCTCCCAACTCATGACCCAGCTTATTCAAAACTCCTCCATTACACATGATCCATAGATTCTGTCTTCCCCAAATCTTTTCCAACCAGTTTCTCTCACCTCTTCCTTTTCCTTTCCTGTTATGTTGTAACAATTCTTGTTGGTGCATTCAGTATACACACCTTTTACATACAAAATCAAGTTCACCCCTTGTAAATGAGAAATAAACCCGGCTTTCACGACCCAACAACAGTTAAAACAGCAACTTTCGGGATCACTATGTCCTCCTCCTTTTAGGGTCCGGGCTATTATGTGAGGAATTTGCACACAACCCGATTGCCGTTTCGTCGCTTTTATAGCTCAAGCAAGCAGCATCCAGTACCCCAATTGGACTCTGAGGCACAGAGGAAACTGAAGTGCTACTTTTAGGGAGTCCAACACTCATGCCATGTCGGAAATTAGCTCGATGCACTTCAGGAACCTCTCCTGGAAAATGCAACACTATATCAGAAAGAAGCTCACCATGATCTTTGCCACAGAATCTTACATGAATGTGGATATCAAATGATAAGGGCAGAGTAAAATTGAACGTGCTACATAGGCTCTTGCACGAACATTATCAATCAAGCAATGCCATTTTGGACAACCGATGTTTACCTTTCTCACATGCTGCGTGAGAACAGAGGTTGCCTCCTCAATGTCCATTAATTGGTTCTCTCTTGCAACGGATATCGCAACTGCTGCTGCAACTTCGGAAGGTCTGAACTCTACAAAATTAACCCTGCATGGACATAGCATTCACCGATCCATCAGACTACTGGAAATCTCTCAGCAGAACATTATAGCATACTGATAATATTGAGGCAATTTCAACACTTAAAAGAGGGATAACCTTTCGCGATACTCAATATGAGTTGGACAGATCGCGAAATCAATGTTCGGAGAGGCATGTTTCCCCCGTTGATCTTGCGAAGGAAATGATCTAAATAGGAGAAAGGGGTCACGGCTTGCATTCTCCAGCTCAACGTACTCAACACTAGGAGTTCCATTCTCTGAATTGTTCTAGCTTCAAACACAAACTTGGATTCACCAACCTGCAACATGCAATGTATTTATCGGATGGAACGGATGGAAATGGAATTCGACACAATCCACAGAGAATCAATATGACGCGATGAATGAAAAGATTCAAACCTGCAAATCTAGAGAAGAGGCACTTCAGTTTCCTCCATTTTGGCAGCTAGAGATAAGCATGCCACAGCCAACAACTGTGTCATCCAAGCTTTACCTTTCTGAGATTATGACGGTAAAGATGTTCAGAAACCATGAAAATCCATTCGATGCAATGCAATATATACACGAGTAAACATGAATGCTAACAAACCCATATGCGATTCGACTTTCAATCTACGAACTTACAGGCAACTCATAGGCCGAGAGGAACCTATCCAAGTAGTTTACTGATAAATAGGCAGACAGTGGTCCAAAGCTGAAATGGGCATGAACCTGTTGAATCAATGGAGTGAGCACAGTCATCATCAACTGAACAAGCAATCTAGTAACCAACCAAATCAGGAAAATGCAAGACCACCATCTCCATGATATGTAAAAAAAATCACTGAAATTGTCATAAACCAAAGTGTACTATCAATGCACCAACTCCACGGCAAAACCAACAACTCTACCTCAATGACATCTAAAACGAGAATAACTGGGATAATCAAACGACCCACATGAAGATTGAAAAGCCAAGTCCAATCACATCCACGACCACAAAGAGTTAATAAAACAACAAAGAACACGAAATGCACACCTTGCCCATCCAATCAACAGCCTCAGCTCTAGCTCCCAAGTCCAAATCCCCATTTCTCAATCTGTTCAAGTAATCGAATCCAGGCAAATGCTGGCGCTCTTTCTCCAGCAACACGGCCAAACACTCCTCACTCTGCATCGGCAACACTCGTCTCTACCCTCAAAGCAACGGTCTTGATGATGCCCTCGATGGCTCCGATGGTCCCACGTGGCCTCAAAGTCCTCCTCCACAGCCCCATCACCGTCGTTATCGCCGAAGACACTTGTGTTGTCTTCAACACACAGCAGGCTTGAAACTGTGCGGTCAAAGCTCGGTGCCATCTCAATGGGAGGAGAAAAAAAACAACTTGGCCCGTGTCCTTTTTGTCTTTTTAAATCTTTGAGAGATTGTTATGTCCGCACTGGTTCTTGATGTTGATGATGAAGTGAAGGAGAAATACAAATCCTTTGCCAACAAAATTTATAATAAATGAATCAAGAAGATCAATCAAAACAAAGAAAAGCCTGTTGAAGGGAGCAAAACCAGGCCCTCCCTCTCCCTCTCCCTCTCCTCTCCTCTCCTCTCTCTCAAGCCCTCTCTCCCTCTCAAACACTCCGCCTCCTCAAACACTCCACACCGAGAGCGTTGGGGCTGAAAAGGGACTGATGTAGAGGAGGGTTTAGTGAGGACATGAGTAATCTTTTTAGGGTAAAGAGGCAGAGAGAGAGAAAGAGAGAGTAGAAAGACGAGGTATGGGAGTGGCGGGATATATACTAATTGAGTAGGTTGATGAAGGTGGGTTTCCACAAAATTTGTACAGTGCAACCTTTGATGATTCCTAGAGAATTAGGGGTTTTTTCCTTTCCTTTTCATTGTTTTTAATTTTCCTTTCCTGAGCAGTGGCAACGAATTTTTTTTATTTCGAACAATGTAAAATATGTATTATACCTGCTGGGGTACCATTTTTGCGGATCCCTCGTTCCCATGCGAGAATATCTTACTGGTACTTCGATATGCCTCCAGTCAAGTACGATATCATTTGGCTATAGGATTAAGTAATCCACTCCATTTCGGGTCTAAGGATGCGGAGACCCAGAAAGGTGAAAAAAATTCATCGAAGCCACCGACCGCAAGGAAGGAGCCTCGTAGATTGTGCTACTAAGTGCATATCCTGTATCTTAATCCAAATCGATTAATGAATCACCCCTGATTCGTGCGCGTATTCTTTTTTCTAGACACGTCTTTCTTTCCGTTTAAAAGACTTGTACATATTCGTTCGTCGTGAACTCAACATTATCGCTAACGCATTGCCGTCGCTGGTGACGTCTATCCACATCATACTCTAAATCAATTGGGTTACCTACCCCCACACTCGTGCTAGAGTAGAGCAACCATTGGCGCCACATTCGGACCGAAGCACATTTTCATATAAGAACCACAACATTGGCATCAGGCATCCGAACAGAGGCAACATTTGCATATTAATAATCGGGAATTTCACATGATGAAATGATACTCATGAGAGGAATGTTTTTTAATTTGCAAAATTTATTGATGAGATCTCGAATTTTCATGGGATTACTATAAAACCCTATGAGGGTCTGTTCCGAATACGCCATTTCTCATGGATTGAATTGACCCAAAATGATAGCTTAGCTCTGTAAGAGGAAAGACGTAAATAGCTGTCAATGCCAATTTCGGATGTATTTTTTTTGTTTTATCTACTTTTGAGGCTGAAAAGGAAGATGGAATGTCTTCGTGGGCCCACGGGGGGAGGGAGACCAATCGACTTGATCTGTCTTTTCTCGCTGCGGCTCGGACACGTGGCGAGCCTCTGTGTCTGCTGACAATCCGCGAAAACTTCCCCACCCAATTAACAATTCAGGGGAGACTTATGACTGTGAATTTCTCCACCTTTGTGACACAGAGGATGTGCTATGTAATCATAGCCCGCCAATCTCTGCATATTGAGAATCGATTATTAATTTGTTTAGGTGAAAATGATCCACTCAACCCAAAACAAATGAAAAAACTATTACCATAGGTTTGTTTCTAAATCCAAATTAAAGATTAATTTTTATCTCGTTAAGTTATAAAACTTGTCAAATAGTATCGGATTGTAATATTTTCGAACTCAATAACTCATTAATTGTGGCAATCATAATTACTCATAAACGCAACTCTAGGCTATTCCTACTGACCAACTCATGTTCTAAAATAATTTTAAAATAATTCAATCTATAAAAAGGCTATATCCAAATCGAGGTGAGAGTGACAGAGAGTAAATCGAGCTGAGTGGAGATAGAGAAATGAAGAAAGAGAGTTTTGAGGCCGAGTCATGTGAATCTTATGCATGGCCCATTTAATATTTATGACCTTTTTACATTGTAGCTATAAGTAACTCATAAAACCAGCTTAGCTTATCATGCTGTGGGCTTTAACGGGTTTATGCACTTATCTTTAACATTTTATCGCAGTCACAATTGATATGCTAACCTAATGTAAATCCTAGTCAACTCATCTTCCGACCCAACACCACTAACACCACTAAATTCTTGTACGGATAACTTCAAGAGTCAAATCGAAAATGTGGCAGGCCTCGATCACTACGCCAATACGAAAATTACCTCTTACTTGTGTGTAAAGAGGGCCTTAAACCTTTTAGCTACATTCCTCAACTTATTGCTCTCCCTCACGTTTTAGTGTTTCCGCCATCTTTTTCCCCCCCGCCCAAACAAGTGTAAATGGTCAAATTCCTGTTTTTGGCACCAGAACGCTACATTGTTCCCGTTTGCAAATTGTTATATTACAGATTGGTATTGAGACACATACAACTAAACAGAACTATCATTAAAATATATTTATGATAACTACGTTTTACGCAATTGCTAAAGATTTTATAGATAATTTCCCTCATACAACTCTAGTTTTTTTTTTCAATGACCAAAAATATGTTCTTTGTTTTCCTATAGCATCTATCTTACAGAGGATCTAAGGCTCTGTTCACAATGAATTGTGGTTAAAAAAATTCGTAAAAATATCACTATATTTTATACAATAATACATGAAGAACTATATTTTAATTCACCATGAAATATTTAAATATAATTTATTGGCGATTTTCGTTATTATTTTAAAATCTAAGCAATCCTTTGTATGGAAATATTTTATACATCACATATTTTCGATGAAAATGAACTGAGGTGATAATTAAGGAAGCAACTGTCTGAATCGAAGAAGGGGGAACTCCACTTTTCACTTTTTCGAGATGATGAAGGGCATAACGTTTCACACAAAAAATGAGGTGTTTTTTTTTTTAATTTTTTGTTTTTAAACTAAAAAAACCGGGGCCATTTATTCTAATGCTATTGGAAGACACAAAAGTTTGGCAGCACGTTATTGATTTGAAGGAGATATATATGATTAAATATTCTGGCGGCGGACTCTAGAGTGTTTCAGTCCAGTTATCTTCTATGTCTCTGCTCCCTGAGTCAATGTTTCGCTAAGTATATTGACTATAGCTTTATATAATGGCATGGATCCAAATATGCTCCAAGGAAGGGAAAAAGAGTATAAAACTCAACCAAAAAGGGTTCAACTAACAAAAGATATGAGAATTCTATTTTTTTTCCTCAAAAAAAAAAAAAAGACTACACGTAAATATAGAGACGGACAATACTAGAGTATCATGGCATTAAACCAATTTAGTTAATTCTTTAATTTTGTTTGGCGATTAAAAAATTATGTGTAAAAATCTCCCGAATCTTCGTTTACCTAATCACTTATTAAGCAACTTTATATTTCGAAGGCCAACTAGAATCCACGGGACATGGTAGAGAGCATTGTTCATCACGGGCTAACTACCGAAAATTACAAGCAATTTATCAATTTTTAAATTTTAGATTTATTACAGGGGGATGACTCCTTCATTTTTTTTTTCTTAAAACACGAGGTCCGTATTACAATATTTCCATTTTCCTAATATTCGCTTTTGCTCGCAATTTTTGAAATTAAAGTACTTAGCCACTGGCCCGATTGCGCAGAAGATGCCCATCTTATATTGTAGGCGGAACTTGCCTCGATACTAATTTTCGGTGGGCGGACAAATTTGCTTCTGCATCCAGTAACAGCGAGAACTTGAAAAGGGGGGCTTCACCAATCGCATCACGTAATTGGTGAACGTTTTAACGAAGTTAGGAGGCAAAGCAAACAGTCTCCATCACCGCCCCAATAGCAATACCGCAGCTGTCAAATCGGCAAAGAAGTGAAATGCCAGATTTTGAAGGGATCAACGTGGGAAAAGAAGAAAATCATCAGTAAGATCAGCAAATTCCCTCCGTGGAAAAGTTGTAAAAAAGTGGGTAAAATTTGAAACGTTTTTTTTTTGTGCCTATTTTTCTTCCTTTAGCGGACCACGGCATCGATAAAAGAGGAGGTACTTTGCCCATCGTTTTTGCTTTCGGGGAGAGCGTTCCTGCTTGGATTTGCTGGAAGTAAAATCAGAAGTCAGAAACTGCTTTCCGACATTCAGCGATGACTGATAGATGTCAGCTCCGCGGTTTAGTTGGCAATATCCATAACTTAAAGTAAGATATCTGGTAGCAAGATATGATGCAATTATT
>JAGVVM010006403.1:0-19774 GCA_019149425.1 Psidium friedrichsthalianum
ATAATGTGGGTGGGGATAGGGCGTGATCGGGGGGGGGTTGCTGTAATACTAGTTGGGCAATTGCAACGGGGGGGGGGGGGGTCTTTGGACAGTCGGGTAGGTTGGGAAGTGGGTGATGGGGCCGGGGAACGGTAAAGCTGGCGGATTAGTGGAAGTTGGGTGCGGTAGGAGGCAGGGGCGGGTGGGGGGGGTGGGGGGGAGGGGGGAGGGGGGGGGGGAAGCGGAGGGGAGGCGCGGGACCGTGGGTAGGGGGGTGGATGAGCATAGGAGGGGGATGGAGGAGGGGAGACGTACATGGGGTGAGAGATGATTTACGTGTCATCCGATTGAGATTAGACTAAGTCAATTATATTCAGACATTCCTATTTTTAAGTAAATGGTTAACCTTGTACCGGGCAGTTCCCTTGCGGTTATGCGATTCCTTCATCATTGTTTAGTTCGACAGGTGGATATATAGTTTGTACTGTTTGTTTGTGTGGATGATTGAGTCAGGGGACATATGCTTTTGTATATATTAAAATCCACATTAGAGAAGAGGCTCTCTTAGGGTGTTTGCAAACGCGGACATGACCAACGACTATAGACGTCCTAGAGACCAGACCGGTTACCGGACCGAACCACTTGGACCAGCCTAAGATCGGGCTTAGACCGGCCAACCAATGGGGATCAGTGGTTCATCCCTGGTCCATATAAATGGGACTGAGTGAACCTGGGCGGTCCGGACCGTCAGAATATATATAATTGTGTATGTATGTAATAGAAAAAAGAAATTAAAAATTTTAGCACAACTTTATTCTTGAAGATACTGCTAAAGAAAGCGAACAGCTGGTCTGGGCTCTCTTTGCCTCCTTTCTTATCATTCAGTTATGGTCATACTTTTTTCTTTCAACCCCTTCACTCTTTTTTCTTCATTTCTTCCTCATTTTTCCCTTTGATGTGGTGGAGATATGAAGGACACTTATGTGCAAAAGAATTGTCTAGGTTGGTGGAATTAATATCAATTGAGGTTTTTTGTTATCCATGTTCTATAAGAAATTAGCATTAGCAGTTCCACTGGGACTAGACCGGACCGGACCAGACCGTTGGTCCTGGTCCAATCCGTTCCTTGGTCTCGAAAATTTGGGGATCGGGGCTACTAGTTGGTCCCCGATTCCATGCTGAAACCGGATCGGCCCGACCATGCACACCCCTAGCCCTGCTGAAGTGATTAATAAGTAAGAACCACCACTAGTAGTCACTACCCAGTGTGGTTACTCAATTTACTCAATTTTTAAGGTTTGGCTCCCAAGAAAGGACTGTGCAAGGCACTAGTTAACACCCATACCTATTAAGCAAAGTCCATGTGATGTCAATCTAACACTCCAGCGCAACTTCATTATACGCTCTTATTGATCCAGTATCATTCAAGACGATCACAAATACCACTGGCGGATCGTGTCGAACATTGACAGCTAGTGCGAAATCTAGGAAAAAGACAGTAATTTGATCTAAGGGAAATGTCTGAAACCCATTTGGCGGATGGTTCCATGCATGTTGAACTTAGTTTTTCTTCTTGGACTGTGTCGAGTTCATCACTGTGCACATCATGGAGTTGGAGTGTCAAAATTTGACACTGGAGCTTCATAAAATATTCCGGATCTCGTAATGACGTTCAAGCTGAAAGAGCAGTAATGAAAATGAATATAGAACTTGATAAGCTCTTCCTCACATAAAGAAACGAAACCAAAAACCCTAAAAGAAAGCCGGCCAGGGTCGGCTGGCATTAAGCGCGAAAACGACAGAAAGGACACCAGCTCAGTTTAAAAGAAGAAACTCCATTGACAGATAAAAAAAGGCTCTAAATAAGCTCAAACTTCGTGAATCCCATAGTGAGAAGCTATGGGATCATCTCTCAGTTGCTGCGGTTCAGAGAAGGTCGATGAAGGGTAAGCTCAAATCAAAGCCATTGATCGGTTCCTTCGTCTGACTTTATCAACCATGTATAGCTCTATGGTTCTATCTTTTTATATTTTCGTTTTTTTCTGTGGTGAATTGTTAGGTTCAGTGGAATAGGTGGAGGCAACAATTCATGGAGGATATTCACATACAAGGAGCTGCATTCGGCCACTAATGGTTTCAGTGATGACAACAAGCTTGGAGAAGGAGGGTTTGGGAGTGTCTACTGGGGCAAAACCTCCGATGGTCTTCAGGTGAATCGATCAATTGCCCTTTAATCGGAGCCAAGATCTAATGTAGAATTGTGGTTTGTTTCATGTACTCGTTTTTCATGACTTGAACGTGATAAACAGAACCGATCACGCTCTGGTAGAACAAGTGCAGACAAGTATTTTCTTGTCTAGTTTGATGTCACTCTTTATCGAACTTTGGTTAATTACTAGGTACTATGTATTGGAACCTTCGCCACGCAACCTCACTCGAGTCAACTGATCATGCTAGACAACCGTTTATTCTTAGAGAACTTAAGTGAAATTACAAGACTGGTGTTAGAATTGAAATTTCGCGTAAATTCTGGGACCATATTGTACAACCATTTGTTTCGGTTGTTTTTCCCAGCGCATACTGGGGATCCACGGTGGTTCTAGACATTATGTTGGATACTCAGTATTGGTGTGAATGTTGGTTCTAGATAGCTGTGAAGAAGTTGAAGGCAATGAACTCAAAGGCGGAGATGGAATTTGCGGTGGAGGTTGAGGTCCTCGGCAGAGTCCGGCACAAGAACTTGTTGGGCCTGCGAGGATATTGTGCCGGGACAGATCAGCGGCTGATTGTGTACGATTACATGCCGAATCTGAGTCTGCTCTCACATTTGCATGGCCAGTTCGCAACTGATGCTCAGTTGGACTGGAAAAGAAGGATGAAGATTGCGATTGGGTCTGCCGAAGGCTTGGTGTAGCATCATCTTGGCCCTTTTCTTTTCTTTAAATTTATGAGTTTCTGTTTGATTTCTGTTCTAAAGATCTATTAGACAGTGTTGAATGAAGAACCTTTCAAACTTTCAAGATAATCCTGAGAAATGGCATTCATGAGTATATTCTTGAATGATATGTATATGACAGTGTTGAATTCCTTTTTCCTTAGAGAAGTCTTTTTCATTTTAGGAGGACAAATTGGCTCAATTTGCTCCTCTTATATTGAGAAGATCCCAAGCATTTCCCTGAATTGCTTGCCTAGCTATGGGCATCAATTGGACTGTGATATTTGAAATACCCTGTGATTGAACATTCTTTTGCAGGTACCTGCATCATGAGGTAACACCTCACATAATCCACAGGGACATAAAGGCAAGCAATGTCCTTCTAGACTCGGACTTCGAACCGCTCGTAGCCGATTTCGGCTTCGCGAAGCTCATCCCGGAGGGTGTGAGCCACATGACCACTCGCGTCAAAGGCACCCTGGGGTACCTGGCGCCGGAGTACGCCATGTGGGGGAAGGTCTCGGAGAGCTGCGATGTGTACAGCTTCGGGATCCTCCTCCTCGAGATCGTCACGGGGAGGAAGCCCATCGAGAAGCTCCCGGGGGGGATCAAGAGGACGATCACCGAGTGGGCGGAGCCCTACATCGTGAAGGGCAGGTTCCGGGAACTCGCGGACCCGAAGCTCCGGGGGAAATTCGACGAGGCCCAGCTGAAGCAGGCGATCAACGTGGCAGCGCTGTGTGTGCAGAGCGAGGGCGAGAGGAGGCCCACCATGAAGGAGGTGGTGAGCATCCTGAAGGGCCAAGAGCCCAAGGCCAATGTGATGCAGATGAGGATGGACAGCATCAAGTATGGCGAGGACTTGATGGCACAAGATCAAACCGACGACGACGATGGCGACCACCGCCCGATCATCGTCATCAAAAAGGGGACAGTGATGAAAGTGATGCAGATGGGGTTTTTAGTACAATAGAGGGGCAAAAGATGCCAGACCCTTACCAAAGGTTTGGGTACAATAGGAGAGCCTTTTGACACTTGTCCTCTCTTACAGGCCTAAGGAAAGTTTCGTATGGTCTCGCATATTTAATCATGTATACAACACACATATTTCATGTAGTGGTTTTATATTTCGTGATTTTGGTAATGCCAGGACTTTGGGATCCGATTGTTGTTGTTCTTGCCAAAAGAAAGAACACGGTCGTTCGAAATGTTTCTTTTCCCAATGTGTGAAAAGAAGTAATTCTTGTAATTCTTGCCATGCCATTTTGCCTTCATTATCATCATCACCTTCTAGCTCCCTCCCTATTTTGTCGTGCTTATACTACTTTTATACTCTCCCTATAATCGTCATGGAATTTATGGTATGGTCTCACAACCATCATATTACCGCAATTTTTTCTATTGTTAATGCGATTGTGGAGAGACCTTAAGTAGATAAATCTCGAGCCCCGTACACAATCCTATTTATGTTGTGGGCCTAAGCTAGGAGGCATCGAATGCTTTTCAACCTCATTGGAACAGTCAAACAACTAGACAAGAAAGAAATGAAGTAAATAAAGACAAATGTGGAGTTTCACCATAAGCAGAGATTTTGGCAATTCTTAGCCGAAACGAGAAACCCCACTAACACAAACGCTTGGTTGCGCATGTTCCTGGCTACATTCTAGCAGGGAATTCCTTGCTACAAGAAATGCAAGAGTAGTTTTTAGAACAGGAAATACAAAAATTTGTGACAAATCCTTTCATGGGTGAAAAATGGTGGCCATTCTCTAGGACAAGAAGTTATCACAGACCGCGGGATGCATGTTTCGAGTACATCTGTATCATTCGATCTCATGGAGTCTGCTGGATTTACTCAGTAAGATTACTACAGTCAAAGATACAGATGGATTCAGAGATGCCCTCCAATCACTTCACAATTCAACATCACATGGAATATGAACCAGAAACATTGGAGTAACAAGCTAGGATTGCAAAACGATCGTTGAATACTCTAAAATCTAAAAAACTCGCGAGAAATTTATTCATCCCCTAAGTTGGAGACAACTGCCGCGCATCACCACCAATATGATCCACAGTTCTAAAATATTTTGAAATACTAGAGAAGTACTTTATACTCACGAAATACATGGCGCTATCCACCTAAGTCAGTCATCATATACCAGAGTTCATGAACTCGACACTAGATGGCTATTGATTTGGGTGGACGGAAAATTTCATACTCTCTTTGCACTAAAAAAATCTCTAAAAAAAACTTGGTTGCTGCATAACAAGCACCTAATAAAAGAGAAGTCGCACCAGGTGCAAATAGTGAACATAAGTATTTCAAAATCCTTCTGGTGTCTGTAAATTGCATAGCAAAATATCAAGACAATAACCTAAACCATCCCACCAACATTATAGCAAACACATTCACCTTGTCCGAAATTCAATTGCAAAGGCGCAAAGCATCCCAAAGTTGGCTAAGCCGTTATTGTATAAAAGAAACAGAGGAGAGCTAACTTGATGGTTCTCTCTTATAACGCACACATGGATCAGGGCTTAGAACCCTAGCTCGCTATCATCATCTGAATCATCATCACTGGTCATGCAATACTCTCGGCAAGATGGCACAGGTTTGGTTCCGCTGCAACCTTCGCCATGCGGGGTTCGGTACTCCAGAAAGTGAGCTCGCTTTGACGTTGCACAGCCTGGACTGCACGCTCATACTCATCAATCACTCGTTTCAATTCCATCTCATACTGCAGATTTCTCGCTTCCAAACCATGGTCGAACGAATATGCGAACATATCATCACCGACACTCATTGGCCAACATTCTTGCTTCGGCTGTGATTGCTCTTCATTTCCTTCACGTCTTATGCCATTCACTTGCTCGCTAACCCAGTCGATGTTTGATTGGATCTTCCACGAGAAGTCAGGAGATTTTCTAGCATGTCACTCGCAAACTTTCGCCAAATCTCATGCTCCGGCTGTAATTGCTCTTCATACCCTCCACCTCTCATGTCATTCACTTGCTCGCTACCACCGTCAATGTCTTCTTCATTCGCTGGCCAGCCGTCAGCACGATATTCATGAATCTCATCGGATAACTTTTGCCAATACTCCTCGTCGTGAAATTGCTCTTCATTCTCTCCACCTCTCACGTCATTCACTTGCTCGCCACCATCAATGTCGTCTTCGTTCTCTGGCGAGCTGTGGCGGAGATCTTCCTGAATCTGCTCCGTTACTTCGGGAGGGCAGCACACACAGGGGATCACATTGCCGTCGATGCATGCCAGATGCTGTTTAAGGCGAGTCACGCCTCCCCACATCACCTGTCCACAGAAATTGCAACGGACACGCCCGACGTATTGGTCAACCATAGTGCAATACTGCCATGCCGTATCGCTCCACTTTCTCTTGCCCATCCTGAAATACAAGTCCACATAATGTATCCAATCTTTCATTGCCAATGTGACAATATGCGAAGACACAAACTCCTTTCCTGAAGATGAAATGAAGTGCATCTCCATTTTGCTGTGATAAAATTGTACTCTATGTCTTAACGTTCCTAAAGGTGATGGTTTTGCCGAAAAACTCAAGCCATATATGGAGAAGTAAACATGATTATAACTTGCATAAACACGAAGTTCTTCTCTTTTTCTTTTTCTTTTTCTTGATAAAAACGAACAGCAAATTCTTTCAAGAAGATGAAAAGAAGAAATGCCGCTTTCGATAAGCTACCTCATTCTTACATGAGCAAATAATGATTCCACGTTCCACGCATCCAAACAAACGGCCGTATAGGTTACCACCATTGAAAGAGATTAGAGATCAAACATACATAGTACTCAGGCTTAAGAGATCATCTACACAAATGGTCATATAGATCAACATGACCTTCCGAACCTCTCAGAAAAATAACATAATTGTTCGCTTTCAAGACACTTCTAACATGACATTTCAAATGACTTCTAAAGATCCATATGTTTTGCTAGCGAGACAACATCCTCTTAAGCTTTCTGTAATAAAACATTATGTTAAAAAAAAAAAAATCTACCTTGCAGTTTACGTGAATGACAACCTGCGAAGTAGTTGCCATGTCATTGCACATCATTACATAAAATCATTCCGGCCTCTGATATAATTTATTAAATGACAGCCGTTGGATCTAGGTTCAAGTTTAAGTGAACAATAGAGATGAGAAGCTCTCTCTCAATCTCCCTGCCGCCAATTGGTATTAAATTGTCATTGCCAACATTCCGAATCAAAATGATGGCAAAAGAAAAGATAATTTAAAATAATAGTGGCGACGAGCAGCAGCAAGATTGAAAGAAAGAGCCTTATCATCGTAATTTAGACCTAGATCCAACAGTCGTCATCTGCCAATTTTTTTCGAAGGCCGGAATAATTCTATGTATTAATGTGCAGTGACATGAAAACCAGGTCACAACTCGTCATCACATCGGTCGCCATCAGATATCAAAATTCTCCCATGAGATAAAGCTTTTTTTAAAGACAGTCTATAGCATTAGGTAAAAGCTTGCTGAATCTAATGGCCATAACCGAACAAAATAAGAAGATCCCCCTCCCTAGATTGCCCTAGAAGAGAAGGCGAAAGGAAGAACACAAAGGCAACCACATGTCCATAACATCGTCGCATGTATTGAAATGATCGTGTCAAAATTACATGAAATTTCCGAGCAATTACTTCTAGCACTCTTCAATCGTTCTACAGAATCACAAAATTCTTTATAAACAATGATTCCAATCTAAAATCAAACGCAAAAAAGAGAGAAATTGACTGACCTTCGCAAGAAGTTGTTCGAATCTTATGATCTACAATGAAAAAGAGCTAGATATTTTCCCTGCTTTATCCACCCCCTCTCCTTCTTCTACTCTTGTTTAGTACAATAGAATCCAGGATAGGCTTTAATATATCTCTTCACTTCTCCATTTAAGGTAAAATTTATCAATTTTCTCCGCTTTTTATCGACAATTAGTAAATGACTTCCATAGTCTAGAATACGACAATTTAATCATTTATTACGTGAACTTATTTACAATTTTCTCCCAGATCCGCGGCGATTTTAGTGATATTCCTTATATATCAAATTTTCCACTCAATGACTTGTATATTGTAATTTCCTTATCTTTTACCTTCTTCACTAAATGTGGTAACAGTGTCTTGGTTTGTAGTATTGAGGCCTAACACAGTTTTCACATGCCTGAAGAAAGGACAGTTCAATGTAGGGGGTTTGGGGCCACAGGACCTCCATCCGGGTGAGGATATGGATTCAGCAGAGTGCGAAGTCACATATGCAGGCGGAACTGAATCCTTATTTGGAGTTTCCAGACTCAAGATGGTCGACTTTTTCCGAGTTATGGGAGGGATCGAAGGAGCGACCGGAGCCTCTTGACCCACATCTAAGACCACGATGATAACGAACATTTTTGCAGCAAGAATGTTTTCCTTGTTCCATATGTAAATTGTACTTAGCCATCTGATGTTAGCCACTAGAAAGACATGAAGAGAGGTTTTGGAGAGTCTATATGAGGTGAAGTGAAATCTTCGAGAATTTTGAAAAGGTTGAGATTTATCGTTGTAATTGTTGTCTAGATAATACTCAGAGACATGGAGTCCTTGTAATTTTTGTTGGGGATTTCTGCTCTTCCAAATGTCGTGTATCGAATGTTTATTCCTAGGTCCATTAAGTTTTGTTCGAAGCCAATTTCGTGAACTCCAATGGTAAAACGTGAAATGGAGAAGTTCGATAAGAGTTAGTATATGAGGGATCAAGATGCACGCAATGCTAAAAACAGTACGTTCGCGGAAGGCCTGGGAGTGGCAGAGGAGGATGAATTGCCCACCACTCCAGGAAAGGAGAACAATGAGGGGTTTTTTTTTCCAAATTAGGGTTAAAAAAAAATATTTACAAAATTGGGGTCCGTACGGCACTTGCACAGTGCCCACGGGCCCATTTTCGTTTTTTTTTCGTATTTTTACTTTTTTCTAATATTTATATAACTTGGAAATACCATTTTTTTTCTTTTGCAGCTTATTTTTTAACATAATTATCAATAATTAATTGAAAAAATTGTTAATATGTATGTAATTATTTTATAAAGTATGTAAATAAATTAATTAAAAATATTCACGACGCCAATGTGGTAGCATTTTTTATTTCATTTTTGTATGTGTTTTTTTATTTACTATTTATATAAATTTGTAAAATAATTTTTTTCCTATTGAAACATATTTTTATAACATAATTATCAATAATTAATTGAAAATTTTATAAGATGTATGTATTAATTATTATTTACTATGTAAATAATTAATAAAAAATATTCACGAGGCTAGTGCGATGGCATTTTTTAATTTCGTAATTTTTTACATATTTTTATAATTTTGTAAATATATATTTTTTTCCTTTTGAAGCTTATTTTTATAACATAATTATCAATAATTAATTAAAATTTATGTAATTAATTATTTAATATGTAAATAATTAATAAAAAATATTCACGAGCCTGGTGCGACGGCATTTTTTTTAATTTCGTATGTTTTTACGTATTTTTATAATTTTATATTTATATAATTTTGTAAATATATATTTTTTCCTTTTGAAGCTTATTTTATAACATAATTATCAATAATTAATTAAAAATTTTATTAAGATATATGTATGTGATTAATTTTTTTATTATGTTAATAATTAATAAAAAAATATTCACGAGCTTGGTGCGACGGCATTTTTTAATTTCGTATGTTTTTACTTATTTTTATAATTTTATATTTATATAATTTTGTAAAATATATTTTTTTCCTTTGAAGTTTATTTCTATAACAAATTATCAATAATTAATTAAAAATTTTATTAAGATATATGTATGTGATTAATTTTTTATTATGTTAATAATTAATAATAAAAATATTAACATAATTGGCATTTCTTTAATTTCGTATTTTTTATGTGTTTTTATTTATAAAATTTATATAACTTTGTAAATATAATTTTTTTCCTCTTGAAAATTTTTTATAACATAATTATCAATAATTAATTAAAAATTTTATTAAGATATATGTAATTAATTTATTTACTATGTAAATAATTGATAAAAAAAATATTCCCGAGGCTAGTGCAGCAGTTTTTTTAATTAATTTCTTATTTTTACATTTTTTATAGTTTTATAAATATAATTTTTGAAGCTTATTTTTTATAACATAATTATCAATAATTAATTGAGAAATATATTTATGTGAATATTTTTATATTTACATGAATATTATTTTTATAAAGTTATATAAATAGTGAATAAAAAAACACATACAAAAAATGAAATGAAAAAACGCTACCTCACCGGCCTAGTGAATATTTTTAATTAATTTATTTACATACTTTATAAAATAATTACATACATATTAAAAAAATTTCAATTAATTATTAATTATTATGTTATAAAAATAAGCTACAAAATAAAAAAAATTGTATTTACAAAGTTATATAAATATTAGAAAAAAAAGTAAAAAAAAGAATTAAAAAACAAAAATGGGCCCGTACGGCATTTTGAATGTCGCACGGGCCCGTGCGGCATTTTGACTGCCGCACGGACCCCAATTTTGTAAATATTTTTTTTATCCTAATTTTGTAAATATTTTTTTTTAACCCTAGTTTGAAAAAAAGCCAAGAATGAGTCGATAATGGCTCGATGCATGTCATGTAATGAGAAAACAAACATGTTGAAAATACCTATATGAGTTCAAGAGGATTATAAACTGATTTTGACGAAGTAGATTTCTAAATTTTCACTGAGGCTTAAGCTCTGATAGTTTTATCTCATGTACTAGTTTTATGTGCTAGTTTTAATAAATTCACGAGCTATGTCAATAAAATTAGCGTTTCGTCAACAAATTTTTGGGTTTGGCGCCTTGAGTCGACCCTAAAGCGACTAGTTAACCACAAGACGTAAACCTTGATTTGTCGCCTTTAGTTTGCCTTACGGACTTTTTCTTTACAACACCAAGGGGTGTGCATGGTCCGAGCCAATTTAGTCTTGGTATGGAACCGGGGACCGAGCTAGTTTATTCTCGGTATGGAACCGAAGACTGAACATAGTCTTGATCCCCAAATTTTTTGAGACCAGGGACCGAACCGGCCCTGGATCTATGGTCCAGTCTCAGTGAGACCGCTAGCACTAGCTACTCATAGAAATTAACAATTGGATTTAAACTAATAACTTTCAATTTCAACGTTCATCTAATCTAAAAACATACACACGACCATCCTATAACCATCACATGAGTACTTATTATCCTAAACAATGAGAAAAGTCTAAATCATGAAGAAAAGCACTCAAAAACAGCCAAAATAAGATTATGCTCCTGCATCATTTTTCTTAAATTAGAAAGAATCAAGTCCTTACCAAAAAAAAAAAAGTCCAAAGGGATTATACTTGTACTTCACTGAATCCAAATGCAAACAAAACAATGGGTTTGCATAATATAGTCAAGATAAAAACACAGTTTGGGTCAAACAAAACGATCGAGCTGCATATCGACAAACACGATTGAAGCTGCGTTGTGAAGGCGAGGCATGAATGTCAAGTGAAAAGAGAAGGAGTGAGTGTCAAGCAGGAAATGTGAAAATTAGATAACTCGTTTTTCAAAATTTCTAATTATATATAGGGCGGTCTGATCCGGTCCCAACCACCATAGAACCCAAGACCGGACAGCCACCCTCAAGGATCGAGCCAACCTAGCTGGTTGGTTCGATCTCGATCCAGTCTGATCCAATTTGCTCACCCTAAGAACACCTTTGTGTATTCTTAAAGAGATAAAAGCAAGTTTCCTCACTATTGACTACAATACAATGTGAAAATTTGTTTAATTAGCAATGAAGACTATTTTGTTTTCGCTCTTGATATACCCTGTATGGCCATGAAATTTCTTTCAACATATCTAGAAAATATGAAAAATTACCAAAAAAATCCTAAAAACCTATCGTAATTGTGCCAATTCAATCCTTTTTTTTTGTCAATTCAATTCTAAGTCTTTTGCAATTGTACCAATTCACTCCATCCAAAAACATAGACGCTAGCTAGCCTTTTGGGGACATAATATTTTAATATTATTTTGATCTTCTTCTTTTTTTTCCTTCTCCCTTCTTCTTCTTCCTTTAGCTGGCAACCTTGCCAGAGATGACAACTAGTCAGGTTGACCTTGCTGACCACTAGCAAGGGTAAGGTCAGCCTCGCCAGCCTAGACTAGTGAGGTCTCGACCGGCGTCAACAGCCTCGCTGGCTGTCACCTTGGCATTGGTAAAGCTGTTGAGACCTCGCTAGATCGACCTTAGCGAGGCGAGCCTTAAGGTGGGTGAGATCACCTTGCTAGGTATCGCCTCTGGCTAGTCACCAACTAGAGGAAGGAAAAAAAAGAAAAAAATTCAAAAAATTTTAAAATATTATGTTGCTAGATGGCCTGTTAGCTGATGTCCATGTTAGCGCTGTCGGCCATATTTGATCGGATAGATTGAATTGGAACAATTACAAGGTTCAATTTTGTAAGTCTATGACCTTCAACCCCAAACCCAAGACCCAATATGTTACAAATAAAAGCACATATCTCAATAACGGAATGCTAACAAATGACAAAATGAAATATTCATCGAACCATCAAATACCAACCGACTCGACTCATCTTGCTGATTACCCTTGATGTGTTTCATAAAAGCACGTATTGCTGAAAATTTGGAGCAAATCAACAAAAAATTGAGCAAAAGGTCAAGTGCTTAGATAAATACCTATATCTCTCAGGATACGATAGAATCTCTAATTTACCTTGATAAATGAAATATCCATGATTACAAAAATTTAAAACTGATTTCTAACATTAGCTTGATGAAGATGAACTGAAACTAGAATTAACGAACGTAGCATAGAGAATCAACAACAAGTTCACGACTTAAAGCATTGATTAAATTTTCAGAGATTATTTTTAAATCTGAGAGGTAAGAGAGAATCTGGAACAATGTTGTGTTGAGCGTCATTGAATAAGAGCTGGACCCTCAATGACGCGAATGACAAGCGTCGGTGAAGAAGAGCATAAGATAGGGAGAAGAGCGAAGGACAAAGATAAAAGTGAGGGAGACTCGTGAAGAAATGTGAAAGATTGAAGAAGAGCAATTCCAGAAATTGTTACTTCCATAATTTTATGCAAGAATGTTTTCATTGGCCTGAACTATTTTTGGTGACAAGCCATTTTAGGCGAACCAAACGAGTGAAAGTTGAGAAAACTAATTTCTTGAAAATATTTCCACTCAGACATATAAATCCCTAATTTATCAATCTACTGCTATTAATGTTGCTAGCGTAGCATAGATTAATTTCAATGATTTGGGACAATGTCCTCACTCAGTCATCGTTGATTCATCGAGTGGTGAATGGTATCGGATTTGCTAGGTAACAACAAGATACCCAGTCAATGCATAAATGGGGGAAGAGTTCTAATGGCACAAATGAAAAAATGCAACTGGTGGGTGCTGAAAAAGCTAATGTAAGAGGTAAGTGGTTTTAGGTTCGTCCATATTTCACTTGGAACCTTAGACATACTTGTTGAAAGGTTCATCAAATTTCAAATAAGTAGACGGGGAACTAGATCGAGTCTCACTAGAATCTGAAACTGGACTAGTTACGCGTGTCTAGTACTCTAGTCCTTGGCTCTACCATGGAACAATGCTCATCCCTAGTTGATGTGAGAACATATGACGTGTGGTTAAGACTTTGATAGAGTTAAAGAAAGAATCTAATGTGTCAAAGCTTTCACAATGTAACAAACTAAGAATTTTGTCATTGTAGGGTGGAATAAGGTGACAAGGCTCAATTAGTTTCACAAAAGAAGAAATGATTTGGAAAAAATTTTCTTAAAAATGATTGCTTATATATTTTGAAATAATTATTTAATAAATGTTATTTTCACTGTCGACAATAATCTATGTCCAAAACATTCTCATGGATGATGAATTTTTTCATTTATTTCTTTTTTGTAAGAGATATGATATGTCTAAATCTATTAAACTTATGCCAATTATAGGAATGAGCATGGTTCCGGGGTTGGCTTAGTAAAGGTAACACCCTATAGGGCAAAGTGCTTCTAGATAACTATCGAGCTACTCAGTCAACACACGAAAGCTGGTGGGACACTAACTATCTAAAGTGAATACCAAAGGTTTCGTGAGAAGTGAAAATGAGAGATTGGGACAAGGAAGGTCTAGTAGGATGAAGAAAAGACCATCGGCTTCACATTTCCATAACTTGAGTAAGGGGTATCCTACTTGTCCTATTCCAGGTTCTAGTGAAACCCTGTCTAATAGCCGATTTCATTTTTTAGGTACCTATACTGGATTCCTAGGGGCTAAGTAACATCGATATCGACACACGATACGCAACACGAACACGACATATCAACACATCATTTCTAAAAAATAGAGATTTTCGACACGTTAAGACACGTTATATATTAAATATATATTTATATACATACATAATATATATATTTTGTAAAATTGAAAACTTTACAAGAAAAAGCTATTATAATAAAAAAAGAAATTTTTTACCATGGATACTCCCGTAAAGTAACCCCAGCCATCTTAGGAAAAAATACAAATAAAAAATAAAATGAAAATTAAATCAATTAAATTGGATGCTTCTGAAGTGACTAGACCTCTGAACGCCCGTGCTCTCTCTCCTTTGCCATATTGCGTCTTCCTGCTCTCTGTCCTCTATCCTCTCTCATCTTGCATCTTCCTCACGCTCTCTCTCCTCTCTCTTTACTTTTTAAAAAAATCTCGCACACTTGCCCAAGCTCTCTCCTCTCTCCTCTTGTCTTTTCCACTCTTCTATCCTCCCTCTTTACTTTTGAACGCACACGCGTCACCTCTCTCTCTCTCTCATGAAGCGAACGATGTGACGATGACCATCCTGATTTGGCCGCCTCGTCTCTCCTCCAGCGATCTCTTGCTCTATTCTCCGCCGCTCGTTCGTTCTCTGCTTCGACGCCCACGAAGCTCATTCTCTGCTTAGGCGCTTGCTGCTCTTTTCGATGCTGGCTCGCTTTTTGCTTGTCGCTGCTTCCACATATGACTTTGCAATCTATCTTCTCTTCTAGATCTGCGGTTTCCCCGCCCTCCTTCCTCATCGACTTGCGCATCATTGGCTTTCTCCCTCATCTCTCTCATGGCGTGATGCAGATACCCTCCTCCCTCTCCTCCCAATCTCAAAGTTCCAAATATGTGCTTTTCCTGTCCTCCTTTCTCATCGACTCACGTGCACCCAGCATATCACGGGCATGACCACATGTCGGAAGTGTGGCCATGTCTGACATCGATGCGGTGATCTCCTTGGTGTGTTGATGCTTCATAGATTGGGGGAACCAAACCAGGAATCTACAAAACCGTAAAATAGAGATTGACTTATACGCTTTGGATATCTCATTCTATAAATTGGCTTTCTCATTACACACTTTGGCTTTCTATTGATTTTGTGTGTTTAGAATTTGGAGCAATTTTTCATGTATGGTTGATGATTGCAATTCTATAATTTAGGTTTTATGTTGCGTGTTTGGTAACTTTAATTGTTTATTTTATTTGGCATATTCATCTTTTATGGATTGTTGTTATTGATAAATAGGAATCCGTGAGAGGTTAGGTTTCAGGTTTCAAGGTAGGTTCTGTGTTCCAAAAATTAGGAAACAAATTATGGGAGGTAGCTTCTAGGTTCCAAGCGGAACTTGAAACCGCTCACTCTTAACTAATTCAGTTATAAACTTTTTAATTGTGCCAAATTAATTTAATTTTCTCACATTTTATAAATTGAGTCTATCTAACCAATTTAGCCTGATAAGCACTAGCGTGGACATCGACGTTGCTATGTTGCATGGACGACATTAATGGAGACATTTTTGTTCTTCACTCTTTTTTTAAGATTGAGCGTAGGTATTAGGCGGGGTGGCGTGTCACGACCCATGCCCTACTACGTGGGGGTTGTGGCCCTCGTTCAACTCTAGAAAAGGCCATGACGGTCCTTGCCTTTCAATTGAAGGTGGATGGCTGACTATGATGCCCTTGCTAGCCCAAAGCGAGAGCGTGTGCCGCTGTCCCGCACCTAGATCTAGGCAGGTGAGGGTGTTCGCAAACTCTCGCCGGCCTTGGGTAAGGCCGTGATGCATACATCCAACAAACTGTTGGCCGGTGACCCTTTCCTTAGTAAAAAGAAACAAACAAAAACAAGGCATTAAAAAATTATGAAATATAAAAGTGTTCGCGTCAGCACAATTTTCAACCTAATTAGCCAAGTAGATTTAATTGACGAAATTGTGAAAAATTTAGGATTAAATTTTAACAATAAAAAGGTCTGGGACTGAAAAATACAAGTGCAATATTTTTAGAATTTTTTTGGTAATTTTCCCCCAAGTGGAGGGAATGTGCCAAAGGATTTCTTATTTGCTAAAGCGAAATGAACTTTTCGTCGCCATAACTCAATTCAGTTACAAAAACTCTGCTGCTCCACATGCATTGAGCGCTCCAAAAGGAGTACTCAAGTGAAAATCATGGAAAGAGTTCTTTACTCATAAGGGACATCCCAATTCCTCTTGCATCCAATGTAAGAATTTGGAGTTTTGTGCACTCCATCATTGAAGCCTTACTCCACCTTCATATCAGCCGCCAATGTCGCGCGAAATAGTTTCCTATGTCATGCGTGAATCAATTTGTTTCAACCCAATTCAATATCTTACATGTCTACTGGAAGTCGTGCACATCACTTTCTCTTTAGTGGTCACTCCCATCCCTGTGAAACCTGAAGACAAAGATTTTACGTGGAAAATCTAATGAGTGAAAACACAACAACAAAACTTCTCACTAATCACCGAGAATAATAGGATGTATAGAGTTTCTTCTTTAGTCACACACTATAGGTTCAGTATCAACCAATATAATAGTATTTCATATTACCAAAATTGGATTAATATAAATGGAGCAAGAAAATCCTAATCCACTTTTGGTAAAAAAACGAGAGATAATTTGGAGAAGCTTCTCAACAAAAGAAACAGATCAACTCGTAGCCCTTGATCTCACCACCAACATACTGAAATTTGAGCTGACTCCGACAAAGTTCGGCCATCGAACCTTCGCCAGAAGCCGCTGCCTCTTTCCTTTCAGTTAGCGTGCGCTCTCTCGGCCGATAGCTCGCTCCTTTCTCTCCCTCTCGGGCACACTTTCTTGGTCTCTCACTCTCCACTAACGGCAGCAGCTTTTTTTTTTTAAACCACTTTGCTCATGTGCTTTTGTTTTTCTTGTGTCTTAATTGGGCCACACATTTAGGCCGGACCCAGCCAACAATCAGACAAAATATCATTCTATCTCATGGAGTCTACTGGATTTGCTCAATGAGATGACCGAATTAAAAGATGTAGATGTGTCAGGAGTGTAGCCGCTCGCAATCGACTTCATCATTCAACATCACATGGGATATAAACCCTAATGAGTGAGTACCTAGCCAGGAGCACAACATAATAGTTGAATAATCTAAAAATCTAATGAATCACTAAGGAATTTATTCATTACCATATCGCGCCACCTAAAAAAACGAAGCCACCATTACATATCTCCACCAATACGATCCAAATTTTTTGAGTATTTTTAAAGAATAAGTATTTCATACTTATTAACGTCGTCGTTCAATGTCAATGCCAAATCAAACCTTAAAATATCTATTCATGACCTTCGACATATTGGCCACGTATTCAGTATTGCACCTAGATGTTTCAAAATGATCTTAGTCTCAGCAAATCACATAGTCAAATTTCAATACAACGAGCTAACCAATACCACATGCGCTTGTTAAACTAAGCACGCTACAATCACCATCCACATTATAATAAACAGTCACCAGGTACCAAATCCAATTGCATAGGCACAGAGCATGCCAAAAGTTAAGCTAAGATGCTACTTTATAAAAGAAACAGAAGAGACCTAACTTGATGATTCTCTCTTTTAAGCACACTTGGACAGGGCCTAGAATCCTAGCTCGCTATCATCATCCGATCATCGCCGGTCATGCTATGCTCCTGGTAAGATGCCCAGTTTCGTCCGACTACAACCTTCGCCATGCCGGATTCTGTCCTCCCAGAGAGTAAGCGCCCAGCACGTAGCACGGCATCAAGCGCACGCTTAGACTCTTCATTCTTAGCCTCAATTCCATCTCACTATATGGTTTTTAGCTCCCAAACATGGTCGGACATTTCTTCTCTAAAACGTTTGAAGATATCATCACCGTCTCTCCATCGCCAACTTACTTGCGTCGGCTGTAATTGCCCTTCATCTCCTTCACGTCTCATGTCATTCACTGCCCGCTTCCACCATCCAAGTATTCGTCGTTCTCTTGCGAGCTGCGCGTGACATATTCATGAATCTCATCGGATAAACTTTTGCCAACCATCTTGCTCGCTACCACCGTTTGTGTTTTCTTCGTTCATTGGCGAGCTCTGGTTTTCTTCGTTCTTTGGCGAGCTGGGGTGAGATAAACTTGAGTGTCAAACTTAAGTTGTGCCTATAACCATTTGTGTTTTCTTCGTTCTTGGAGAGCTATGGGTGAGATAATCTTGAACGTCAGAAGTGAACTTGTGCCAGTATTCTTGCCACTCCTGTGATTGCTCTTCATTTCCTCCATCTCTCACGTCATTCACTTGCTCGCTACCGCCGTCAATTTTTCTTCGCTCTTTTGCGAGGCCTGCCGAGATGATCCTGAATCTGCGCTGCTACGTCGGGAGGGCAGCGCCCTGCAGGGGACCACGTTGCCTTTGATACATGCCAGATGCTGCTTAAGTCGAGTCAAGCCGCCCCACATGACGTAGTCCACAGAAATTGCAAAGAACAGGCCGACGTGTTGCCGTCAACCACGGGCAGTACTGCCATGCGATATCATTCCGTTTTCTCTTTCTCATCCTGAAACACGAGTCCACCATAATGTCTCAAATGCATTGCCAATGTGAAAACATGTTAGACATAAACTCTTTCCCTGAAGATGAAATGAAGTGCATGTCCATTTTGCCATGGTAAAATGAACTCCTCTTCGACTCATTCACTCCAGATCATGAATGTTTGGAATTACACTCCATGAAATCTTCTCTGCGCCTAGGTGATAAATGGATGTGATCCATGAGATAGATCATCTCACCTTTGATGATTATCATTCATTCATCTTCTTTTTCTCCTTGCGATTCCCTCTTCCTATGTCCTTCTACGCTAAAATGTGATGGTTTTGTCTAAAAGCTCAATCACTAAATGGAGAAGTAACATGATTATAACATGCATAAACATGGAGGAATTCTTTTCTTTTTCTTTTTTTATTTGTTTCAAGAAAATGAAAACAAGAAAAGACCACATAAATTCAAGATTGACAGAAAAAAGATAAGCTACCTCATTCGTACATGCGCAAATAAAGATTCCACGCTCCACACGTCCAAACAACGGCCATATTGATCACACCATTGAAAGAGATAAGAGATCAACTACATCTAGTACTAAGGCTTAAGAGATCATTCAAACAAGCGGGCCGTATGGATTACAGGACCTTTTGAACCTCTAAAAAAAAAGATAACATAATGTTCACTTTCATGACACTTTTAAATGAACATATAGTTTAAAAAAAAAAATAACGTGGTTGTTGGCTTGAATGACAATATTGTGACGTAGTCGCCACGTCATTGCACATTACACATAAAACCATTCTAGCCAAGACAACCGTCGATCTAGGGTTGAATTTAAGTGAACAATAGACATGAGAAAGTCGCTCTCAATCTCGCCGCCGACATCTTGGTATC
>JAGVVM010006404.1:0-12409 GCA_019149425.1 Psidium friedrichsthalianum
CTCCTTCAGCAAGATCTTGACAAAGAAGAGCGTATCATTTTCTTCGATTTGGGTCGCTCGATAAATACACGGAGATAAAATCAATTAATATCAAAATATGAAATTTCATGCTGAGAAAAGGAAAGAAAGGAAAAAAGAAACGTGCAAAAAGGGGAGTGGGGGGAGAAGAAAAGATCAGTTATGAAAAGGATGTGAAGGTTTGGTCGCCCGTTTGACTAGAAACCCATGCCAGACTTCCTCCCTCCTCTCTCTCTCTCTCTCTCTATCTGAGAGTTGATTTCCACATTGCGCAAACGACAAGAACAAATTACAAGAAGAAGGAAGGAGAGGAAGAAGAAGAAGGAAGACCCAAAAAGACTTTCAAAGGTTGCTCGCACGTCAGCTCCTCAGGCCATGAGTTTCGCATTCTCACCGGAAATCTAAACCATCCCTCTCACGAATAGTCTCTCTCCTCACCAAGAATCCTCCGCCCCATTAAATAAAACTCTGTGATTCCCCGCGCTTGTACGAGGCACATAAACACAGGACATGCGTGCCCACGAATAACGAGAGCCAAGATGGACGCAATCGGGAGGCAATCACGATCCGACGTTAAACAAAGTAAGAAACCTAAACAATTAAATAGGGTTACTTTAAAAAAAATTAAAAAAATTCGACCGGTCGATCTGGGAGGTCCAGTCCGGTCCTAAGTTCCAGGAGTTGCGAACCAGACCACCCCATCACCGGTTCCAATTTTAGGAATCGAGAACTGAATCGGACCCTCTTGAGATAGGAACCGGATTACCGGTCTCGGTCCGATCCGATCTAGGCCATCCCATTTCGATTGATCCCATTTGCTCACCCCTATCGGGAGATACTTGGAAGTTGCATTTTTGAAATGCAACTATAATTTTTTCTTTTCAATTTTCTTGTATGAAAGCAATTAAAAAATAAAATAATTAAAAATAATTTTTTCAAAAAATAATATATTTTTTAAAATTGAAATACTAAAAATAATTAAAAATTAATTAATTCAATTAATTAAAAATAAATTAATTTTTTTTATTGAAAATAAAAATAAAAAATTTTATAAATCGAAATAATAAAAATAATTAAATAAAATAATTAAAAATAAAATAATTAACAATAAAAAATAATTTTTTTTATAAAAATTAAAAATAAAAATTTTAAAAATTGAAGAAATAAAAATAAAAATAATTAAAAAATAAAAATAATTTTTCAAAAATATAATATTAAATTAATTAATTTAAAATAAAAATTTTAAAATTAAAATTTTTTTTCGAAGAAAGAAAAAATTATTTGAAATAATAAAAATTAAAAAAATCCAATCATTTACAACTGGTATTTTTTACTAAATGGCATTACATCAAAGTTGCATCCAAATGCGTTTTTTAATTATAGTTTACCAAACAATTTTTATATTTCACCAAACCCCTTTAACTCAAAAGTATTTGCATTTTTTCAAAGTCCATTGACCAAATACTAAACTAAACAAGCCCATTGTCTACTTAGGAAGAGGGTATTGGAATAGCTTATTTTTTCTTTATGGTTTTTGTAATTCTCACGCCAATTAGCTATGCATAGTGGGTATTCATGTAGGCACTATAAAATCCACATACACTCTAACGTCGTCCAACGGCCAAGTCAACAAGATTAGTGAATTCTTTTACGTAGTAGTAGAGGTGTCAAACGGATGGGTCGGGTCAGTCAGATATGGTTTGATAATTGACCAATTCAACTAGTTTTGATCTATTTTCATTCTATATAAATCTAGTAATCATACCCAATCAGACCCATACTCAACCCAATCTACATTGTTAAATACTTAAATAGTAAAATCTAGTTTAAAGAAAATTATTTCTTATACATTTTTAAAAATATATATTGCTAAACTTCTTTTAATGGTTCTCTTAGCTAACCTATTTATGATCTATTTAAAATCCATTTATGACCCATTAAATTTCTAAGTAACCAATTTATGACCCACTTTTAAAACTCAAGTAACACATCTATGACCGACTACCATGAATAATGGGTCAATATGAGTCTAGATCCATTTACCATCTCTTCATAGTAGGGATTGATTAGGCTTTTTAGTAAGTAGAATGATTTCATTAGGAAAATGAAAGATGGAGAGACCAAAATCATAATTTTCCCGAGCGCTCTGGATGCATTCGTATTTTATCGACGAATATTAAGGGCTTGTCTTAAGACAAATATTTCAGTATTAAAAATGTTTGTCGTATGGTGAAAATTGTTTTCAAATGAAAATCAGGAGGAATTCTCCGTTCTTGATAACATAATCAGACAAATATTTACTCACTTCATTCATCTTGAAGATATTATTTCCAAGAATCAAATAAGTTCATGAGAAAATATATATTTTCATTTTCTTTTCATTATTTCGTGAATCATACAAATTTCTAGCTACTCAACCATTAATTGTACTCCAGCTCAAACTCTAAGTCCTTCGAAACGGGGGTGGTTGGTTTCCGTATGGGCCGGTTTTCAACCGAGAATAGAAAGCGGCCTTGTGACTCCTAGCTTTAATTTTTTTGGAATCGAGAGAACCGGCTCTCTTTTTGGTTGAGTTAAAAATCAAACTCTTATATTGAAGCACAAAAGTTGCATCTACTATTATAAATATGTATTCGTCAAGTAGTTATATTTGTTTGTTCATGTTGAAGACCATGAACCAAAAAAAACAAAACTACTAAACCAGTTCAATCCATGAACCGGCTGCTTCTAGGTTCATGAAACTAGAAACCAGATTGATTCTCCTTAAAGTGGGCTTGAACTCATCGGTTTGGCCGATTTAGACCGGTTCCCGGAATAAATCCGGAGCCGGTGCTCCCCATCGCTTTGAATTAAGTTGTGGAGGAAAATCTGAGTATTATACCTTGCTTGTCCGTCGATTTAACCTACTTTCACGATCTTCTTGTAATGCTTCCAATCATATTGACGTCACTTGCAGTAGATGGGAAAATTATCAAAAAAGTCCTAAACCTATTGCACTTTTGCCGATTCAGTCCTAAACCTTTTAATTTGTCAATTCAGTCCTAAACCTTTTATATTTGCGCCAATTCAGTCCTAAACCTTTTTTTTCCGCCGATTTAGTCCTAAACCTTTTGTAATTATGTCAATTTAGTCCATCCGGTGAATTTTCACCGGCCGGTGTTGACGTGGACGCTGGCCGACCGGCGACCTAATATTTTAATGTTTTTTGAATTTTGAATATTTTTTAAAATATTTTTTCTTTTTCTTTTCTTTTCTTTTTTCCTCCTCCCTTCTTCTTCCTCTGCCTCTTCGTCTTCTTGTGCTCCGGTCATCTTCTTCGTCATCGTCCTCCCGCCAGCATCGCCAATGGCTCCATGGGACCTTGATGAGCCGTGTTATCGTTCAACACTATCTGCAGATCATCCTCGCTGTCACTGTCCCAATCATCGCCCCGTTGCCATCCCGAGCTCACCCAGCTCCGCGGCCCCGACAGCCCAGGAATCACCGGGTCCATCCCATGCTCGTTGTTCTCCTCGATATCGAACTTGACGTCCGCATCCATCAAATCCAAATCCCTGCTCTCATTCCCACCTCCCGCTCCTCTCTGGGCATCCAATTTCTCGCCCCGGGGGTACAAAACCCTAGCCGGCAAATCCGAATCGCCACTTCCAGCTGATTCATTCTTGAAGGAATTGAGGCTGAGAGATAGGGATTATTAAGGGGAGGAGGATCGTCGCGACGCTGAGCTCCGGAAAGGTTCGCACCATCGTCCTCGGCGTCATCGTCCGCGCCAGCAGGGTCGGAGTTTTAAGGTTGAGATCGAGCGGGCGGCGAGGAGGAGCGGGTCCAGGGGAGTCTGGGGAGGCTGCGAGGCGGCCGAGGAGGAGGATGTCCCCCTCCGGGGCAGGGCCGGCGCGCTCGATCCTCCCGTCCCGAAACTGTACTTTCCCGCTTCCAAAATCCTGGATCCCGAAGTCGGAGATCCGGGGCTCCAAGTCGTCGGCCAGTAGGACATTGGAGGCGACGAGGTGGCCTGGGCGGACCCCGCGTGGTGGAGATAGGCGAGGCTCGGGCGACCCCGACCGCAAAGCGGTGGCGCGTGAGCCAGTTGGCTTTCTTCGGGGAGGACAGTTAGACGGAGTTGAGGAAGAAGATGACCGGAGAACAGGAAGCCGAAGAGGCAAAGGAATAAGATGGGAGGAGGAAAAAAAGAAAAGAAAAAAGAAAAAGAAAAGAAGAAAAAAAATATTTTAAAAAATATTAAAATTCAAAAAATATTAAAATATTAGGTCGCTGGTCGGCCGGTGTCCACGTCAACGCCGGTCGGCGTCCACGTCAACACCAGCCGGTGAAAATTCACCGGATGGACTAAATTGACATAATTACAAAAGGTTTAGGACTAAATCGGCCGAAAAAAAGGTTTAGGACTGAATTGGCGCAAATACAAAAGGTTTAGGACTGAATTGGCAAAATTAAAAGGTTTAGGACTGAATCGACAAAAGTGCAATAGGTTTAGGACTTTTTTGACAATTTTCCCTGCAGTAGACCAAATCATCTAATTTGCACAATAGGAAAATCTTGACAGCATGGGGTCATTACTCATACTTTCACAATCTCTCACTCTATGTCAAATCATTTAAGAACCGAAACTTTCAAATAATCAGCCCTCATATTTTTATGAATTTTTGCTCTTTCATTTAATACCGATACTTTCAGATAGTCGGTTTCACGTAGTCTCACGTGATTACTGTTCAAGTTTGTTCAATGTAATCACTTAAAAGTTAGGTTAATCAACATTGATCCTGCAGAATTGTACGCGGTCTTTCATTTTGCTTTGGCATGCGAAATGGACTCTAGAGACTCGCGTCACTTTCGCATGCCGTTGCAATTTCCTTCCCTCTTTCTCGGAGCCCAAGATGTCAACTCAGCGCGCTTCACGAACTTGGTAGTCGCCAAACATCATAATTTGCTGTACTTTTGCTCCGTGACGACGGAGCGGGACTGACCAAGTCCATTTCATGGAGGGTAGAACTCTTTTGACTTGAAGAATGGACAACCTCAATTCCATTTTCTCATTCTCTCCATTCACATTGAAAAGTAGTCTGATTTAGTCGGTCTTTATGGCAAAAATGGAGGATATCGCTCTCTCCCTCCCCCTCTCTCTCTCTCTAGAAGTAGATGGCCGCCCTCTCTTTGGCCTCGTTTGACCAGAAAGGAATGTGTCGCGCAATGGGAACCTTGAAGGAGGGTGGGTCGTTCCCAGCTACATTCCAAACTGTCCCTGTTCTTAGAGATCATTGGGATTACATTAAATTGATTGCCAGGAGGGATTGGCACTCGTCGTGAGAGAAAGCCTCGCTCTTTCTTTAAGCTATCTTTGCGATGAGAAAAAAAAAATCTAAAATCACGTGGTAACAGAGCCCGGATTATCAACAATTCTGGACTCAACAGTCACACGGATTGAGAGAAACTCAATATCACCCAATAAAAAATATATCACAAGAATCTAATGTTGTTTATATGTACACAGGCAATATTAACCGATGATGTGGTGTGATCGATCGAATTAATATTCACGAGCTTTTACTTCGATGATTAGGATTTCCTCACGTTATTTATGATTAAACCTTTGGCGAGTCCTTGTCATTTAGTAAGTTAATACGTGCCTAACTTAGCTACTTGTGGCACACACCTATAACCAAAGTCGTCGAATTGTGAGTCACAAGGATGGCTATGAGGATATGTAGATTTTGCCCACCTCAAGCCCTCATCATGCCACGCGCACAAAGTCGAACTCAAGTCAAGACCCCTCTAAACACGGTTGATTAAGGCCAGAGGTCTTGCACTAATTAAACCCAATGAGCTCAATCTTGTGAAGGCACAAGTGGGGTTCGGTCAAATCAAAGATCCACGGTCAGGGAGCAAGCAAAAGAGTGACACATTTGTAGGTGGGCCAAACTCGCAAGTGTCGCATCGGATATGCCGAACTTTTGACCCTCAGGTCCCCGTTGCAACCGAAAATATATATATATGGCGGCAGAGGCCCCATCCGCCGCTGATGGCGGAGGCCTCAAGGGGCATTCCGCCGATGGAGCATTAACCCACGACAAATCAACGGACGATGCCATATTGACACAGGTAAAGTTGTGAAAATATATATTTAATAAGAAAAAATTTGGAAAGAAGTGTTTTAAATATTATTAACACTTCTTTCCAAATTTTTTCTTATTAATATATATTTTTCACAACTTTACCTTTGTCAATATGGCATCGTCCGTTGATTTGTCGTGGGTTAATGCTCCATCGGCGGAATGCCCCTTGAGGCCTCCGCCATCAGCGGCGGATGGGGCCTCTGCCGCCATATATATATATTTTCGGTTGCAACGGGGACCTGAGGGTCAAAAGTTCGGCATATCCGATGGCGACACTTGCGAGTTTGGCCCACCTACAAATGTGTCACTCTTTTGCTTGCTCCCTGACCGTGGATCTTTGATTTGACCGAACCCCACTTGTGCCTTCACAAGATTGAGCTCATTGGGTTTAATTAGTGCAAGACCTCTGGCCTTAATCAACCGTGTTTAGAGGGGTCTTGACTTGAGTTCGACTTTGTTGCGCGTGGCATTGATGAGGGCTTGAGGTGGGCAAAATCTACATATCCTCATAGCCATCCTTGTGACTCACAATTCGACGACTTTGGTTATAGGTGTGTGCCACAAGTAGCTAAGTTAGGCACGTATTAACTTACTAAATGACAAGGACTCGCCAAAGGTTTAATCATAAATAACGTGAGGAAATCCTAATCATCGAAGTAAAAGCTCGTGAATATTAATTCGATCGATCACACCACATCATCGGTTAATATTGCCTGTGTACATATAACAACATTAGATTCTTGTGATATATTTTTTATTGGGTGATATTGAGTTTCTCTCAATCCGTGTGACTGTTGAGTCCAGAATTGTTGATAATCCGGGCTCTGTTACCACGTGATTTTAGATTTTTTTTTTCTCATCGCAAAAGATAGCTTAAAGAAAGAGCGAGGCTTTCTCTCACGACCGAGTGCCAATCCCTCCTGGCAATCAATTTAATGTAATCCCAATGATCTCTAAGAACAGGGACAGTTTGGAATGTAGCTGGGAACGACCCACCCTCCTTCAAGGTTCCCATTGCGCGACACATTCCTTTCTGGTCAAACGAGGCCAAAGAGAGGGCGGCCATCTACTTCTAGAGAGAGAGAGAGGGGAGGGAGAGAGCGATATCCTCCATTTTTGCCATAAAGACCGACTAAATCAGACTACTTTTCAATGTGAATGGAGAGAATGAGAAAATGGAATTGAGGTTGTCCATTCTTCAAGTCAAAAGAGTTTCTACCCTCCATGAAATGGACTTGGTCAGTCCCGCTCCGTTCGTCACGGAGCAAAAGTACAGCAAATTATGATGTTTGGCGACTACCAAGTTCGTGAAGCGCGCTGAGTTGACATCTTGGGCTCCGAGAAAGAGGGAAGGAAATTGCAACGGCATGCGAAAGTGACGCGAGTCTCTAGAGTCCATTTCGCATGCCAAAGCAAAATGAAAGACGCCGCGTACAATTCTGCAGGATCAATGTTGATTAACCTAACTTTTAAGTGATTACATTGAACAAACTTGAACAGTAATCACGTGAGACTACGTGAAACCGACTATCTGAAAGTATCGGTTATTAAATGAAAGAGCAAAAATTCATAAAAATATGAGGCTGATTATTTGAAAGTTTCGGTTCTTAAATGATTTGACATAGAGTGAGAGATTGTGAAAGTATGAGTAATGACCCCATGCTGTCAAGATTTTCCTATTGTGCAAATTAGATGATTTGGTCTACTGCAGGGAAAATTGTCAAAAAAGTCCTAAACCTATTGCACTTTTGTCGATTCAGTCCTAAACCTTTTAATTTTGCCAATTCAGTCCTAAACCTTTTGTATTTGCGCCAATTCAGTCCTAAACCTTTTTTTTCGGCCGATTTAGTCCTAAACCTTTTGTAATTATGTCAATTTAGTCCATCCGGTGAATTTTCACCGGCTGGTGTTGACGTGGACGCCGACCGGCGTTGACGTGGACACCGGCCGACCAGCGACCTAATATTTTAATATTTTTTGAATTTTTAATATTTTTTAAAATATTTTTTTTCTTCTTTTCTTTTTCTTTTTCTTTTCTTTTTTTCCTCCTCCCATCTTATTCCTTTGCCTCTTCGGCTTCCTGTTCTCCGGTCATCTTCTTCCTCAACTCCGGCTAACTGTCCTCCCCGAAGAAAGCCAACTGGCTCACGCGCCACCGCTTTGCGGTCGGGGTCGCCCGAGGCCTCGCCTATCTCCACCACGCGGGGTCCGCCCACGGCCACCTCGTCGCCTCCAATGTCCTACTGGCCGACGACTTGGAGCCCCGGATCTCCGACTTCGGGATCCAGGATTTTGGAAGCGGGAAAGTACAGTTTCGGGACGGGAGGATCGAGCGCGCCGCCCTGCCCCGGAGGGGGACCTCCTCCTCCTCGGCCGCCTCGCAGCCTCCCCAGACCTCCCCTGGACCCGCTCCTCCTCGCCGCCCGCTCGATCTCAACCTTAAAACCTCCGACCCTGCTGGCGCGGACGATGACGCCGAGGACGATGGTGCGAACCTTTCCGGAGCTCAGCGTCGCGACGATCCTCCTCCCCTTAATAAATCCCTATCTCTCAGCCTCAATTCCTTCAAGAATGAATCAGCTGGAAGTGGCGATTCGGATTTGCCGGCTAGGGTTTTGTACCCCCGGGGCGAGAATTGGATGCCCAGAGAGGAGCGGGAGGTGGGAATGAGAGCAGGGATTTGGATTTGATGGATGCGGACGTCAAGTTCGATATCGAGGAGAACAACGAGCATGGGATGGACCCGGTGATTCCTGGGCTGTCGGGGCCGCGGAGCTGGGTGGAGCTCGGGATGGCAACGGGGGCGATGATTGGGACAGTGACAGCGAGGATGATCTGCAGATAGTGTTGAACGATAACACGGCTCATCAAGGTCCCATGGGAGCCATTGGCGATGCTGGCGGGGAGGACGATGACGAAGAAGATGACCGGAGCACAAGAAGACGAAGAGGCAGAGGAAGAAGAAGGGAGGAGGAAAAAAGAAAAGAAAAGAAAAAGAAAAAATATTTTAAAAAATATTCAAAATTCAAAAAACATTAAAATATTAGGTCGCCGGTCGGCCAGCGTCCACGTCAACACCGGCCGGTGAAAATTCACCGGATGGACTAAATTGACATAATTACAAAAGGTTTAGGACTAAATCGGCGGAAAAAAAAAGGTTTAGGACTGAATTGGCGCAAATATAAAAGGTTTAGGACTGAATTGACAAAATTAAAAGGTTTAGGACTGAATCGGCAAAAGTGCAATAGGTTTAGGACTTTTTTGATAATTTTCCCATCTACTGCAAGTGACGTCAATATGATTGGAAGCATTACAAGAAGATCGTGAAAGTAGGTTAAATCGACGGACAAGCAAGGTATAATACTCAGATTTTCCTCCACAACTTAATTCAAAGCGATGGGGAGCACCGGCTCCGGATTTATTCCGGGAACCGGTCTAAATCGGCCAAACCGATGAGTTCAAGCCCACTTTTAAGGAGAATCAATCTGGTTTCTAGTTTCATGAACCTAGAAGCAGCCGGTTCATGGATTGAACTGGTTTAGTAGTTTTTGTTTTTTTTGGTTCATGGTCTTCAACATGAACAAACAAATATAACTACTTGACGAATACATATTTATAATAGTAGATGCAACTTTTGTGCTTCAATATAAGAGTTTGATTTTTAACTCAACCAAAAAGAGAGCCGGTTCTCTCGATTCCAAAAAAATTAAAGCTAGGAGTCACAAGGCCGCTTTCTATTCTCGGTTGAAAACCGGCCCATACGGAAACCAACCACCCCCGTTTCGAAGGACTTAGAGTTTGAGCTGGAGTGACAATTATGGTTGAGTAGCTAGAAATTTGTATGATTCACGAAATAATGAAAAGAAAATGAAAAATATATTTTCTCATGAACTTATTTGATTCTTGGAAATAATATCTTCAAGATGAATGAAGTGAGTAAATATTTGTCTGATTATGTTATCAAGAACGGAGAAATCCTCCTGATTTTCATTTGAAAACAATTTTCACCATACGACAAACATTTTTAATACTGAAATATTTTGTCTTAAGACAAGCCCTTAATATTCGTCGATAAAATACGAATGCATCCAGAGCGCTCGGGAAAATTATGATTTTGGTCTCTCCATCTTTCATTTTCCTAATGAAATCATTCTACTTACATAAAAAGCCTAATCAATCCCTACTATGAAGAGATGGTAAAATGGATCTAGACTCATATTGACCCATATTTCATGGTAGTCGGTCATAGATGTGTTACTTGAGTTTTAAAAGTGGGTCATAAATTGTTACTTAGAAATTTAATGGGTCCATAAATGGATTTTAAATAGATCATAAATAGGTTAGCTAAGAGAACCATTAAAGAAGTTTAGCAATATATATTTTTAAAAATGTATAAGAAATAATTTCTCTTTAAACTAGATTTTACTATTTAAGTATTTTAACAATGTAGATTGGGTTGAGTATGGGTCTGATTGGGTATGGATTACTAGATTATATAGAATGAAAATAGATCAAAACTAGTTGAATTGGTCAATTATCAACCATATCTGACTGACCCGACCCATCGTTTGACACCTCTACTACTACGTAAAAGAATTCAACTAAATCTTGTTGACTTGGCCGTTGGACGACGTTAGAGTGTATTGTGGATTTTATAGTTGCCTACATGAATACCCACTATGCATAGCTAATTGGCGTGAGAATTACAAAAACCAATAAAAGAAAAAATAAAGCTATTCCAATACCCTCTTCCTAAGTAGACAATGGGCTTGTTTTAGTTTAGTATTTGGTCAATGGACTTTGAAAAATGCAATACTTTTGAGTTAAAGGGGTTTGGTGAAATATAAAAATTGTTTGGTAAACTATAATTAAAAACGCATTTGGATGCAACTTTGATGTAAATGCCATTTAGTAAAAAATACCAGTTGTAATGATTGGATTTTTAATTTTTTTTATTATTTCAAATAATTTTTTCTTTCTTCGAAAAAAAATTTTAATTTTAAAATATTTTATTTTAAATTAATTAATTTAATTATATTATATTTTTGAAAAATTATTTTTATTTTTAATTATTTTTATTTTTATTTCTTCAATTTTTAAAATTTTATTTTTAATTTTTATAAAAAAAATTATTTTTTATTGTTAATTATTTTATTTTTAATTATTTTATTTAATTATTTTATTATTTCGATTTATAAAATTTTTTATTTTTATTTTCAATAAAAAAATTTAATTTTATTTTTAATTAATTGAATTATTAATTTTTAATTATTTAGTATTTCAATTTTAAAATATATTTATTTTTTGAAAAAATTATTTTTAATTATTTATTTTTTAATTGCTTTCATACAAGAAAATTGAAAGAAAAAATTATAGTTGCATTTCAAAAATGCAACTTTCCAAGTATCTCCGATAGGGGTGAGCAAATGGGATCAATCGAACTGGGATGGCCTAGATCGGATCGACCGAGACCGGTAATCCGGTTCCTATCTCAAGAGGGGGTCCGATTCAGTTCTCGATTCCTAAAATTGGAACCGGTGATGGGGTGGTCTGGTTCGCAACTCCTGGAACTTAGGACCGGACTGGACCTCCCAGATCGACCGGTCGAATTTTTTAAATTTTTTTTTAAAAGTAACCCTATTTAATTGTTTAGGGTTCTTACTTTGTTTAACGTCGGATCGTGATTGCCTCCCGATTGCGTCCATCTTGGCTCTCGTTAATCGTGGGCACGCAGTGTCCTGTGTTTATGTGCCTCGTACAAGCGCGGGGATCACAGAGTTTTATTAATGGGGGCGGAGGATTCTTGGTGAGGAGAGAGACTATTCGTGGAGAGGATGGTTTAGATTTCCGGTGAGAATGCGAAACTCATGGCCTGAGGAGCTGACGTGCGAGCAACCTTTGAAAGTCTTTTTGGGTCTTCCTTCTTCTTCTTCCTCTCCTTCCTTCTTCTTGTATTTGTTCTTGTCGTTTGCGCAATGTGGAAAATCAACTCTCAGATAGAGAGAGAGAGAGAGAGAGGAGGGAGGAAGTCTGGCATGGGTTTCTAGTCAAACGGCGACCAAACCTTCACATCCTTTTCATAACTAGATCTTTTCTTCTCCCCCCTCCCCTTTTTGCACGTTTCTTTTTCCCTTTCTTTCCTTTTCTCAGCATGAAATTTCATATTTTGATATTAATTGATTTTATCTCCGTGTATTTATCGAGCGACCCAAATCGAAGAAAAATGATATCGCTCTTCTTTGTCAGATCTTGCTGAAGGG